>SKCR01004416.1:0-258121 GCA_019454045.1 Zanthoxylum bungeanum
AAATATAAATATTACTAGAATGTCATAAAAAAAATATCCCACTAGAAATATCATTTTCATAATTATCCATTAAGTTCTTACTATTTCTAACAAAAAAGGTGACATTGTATTTTGCACTATTACAATTAGACAATACTATGGATATAAATTATGATGTCTCGTCTATTCTTGTCTTGTTCCGATTATAATTTAAGATGAAAAAAATTATCTCATATCTCAACATATTTTTTTAATCGAAACGAAATAACATTTATGTTGTAAATTCTCTAAATATAAAGTTTGGATGAAGGATGTGATATAGTTGGTGCTTGGAGTGTCAATCCAATTTGTACATTTTATTATTTATTAATAAAATACTACAATTTTCATACCTTATTAATGATATTGTCATTATGCGTATTAGATTGATGTATAAATATGCTAAGAATGACATCGACCTTAGAATGATTTTGACACTGGGTGTAAACTATTCTTAAAGTAAATATTCATAGTCGTTGGTTTTGGAATACGGTCGAATTCCTATAACCTAGAAGACTAGCACATGTCGTATATTGGAATTGGAGTTCCAATGGTTTAACGCGATGTACCATGAGTTTTGGAAACTCGTATAGACATGTGGGTATTCGTTGAAGAGAATACTGAATGACTCACATGCGATTCCTAATAGTTGGAAGTACACACCACCGTCAATAGGAATCTCCTCGAGTCGAGTAGCATATGTAATCCTTTGACTATAGGATAACATTGATTTTGTGTGAGATCATCCACACTTAGATGCCATATATGTAAGAAACCTTTCATGGTCTGACCTCTAGATGTTCGTTGGGTGTGGACCGATGCACTCAGTAATCAAGTGCGAAGCAAGATATGATCTGTCGGCCCGTATGTGTATCATAAGGGGTTTAGATATCCATGTGAGTAATGTCACGATTCTTAGATCTTTGGCCAAAGTCGATCACCTAGGGTGGATCGCATCAGTTATGAAGAATCGTGGACATGTCGACATGAGATGTGCGTCTTGGAAACTTGACGGTATATTCTATGTTTCCTAAGCACAACTCGGATAGCCTACGACGGAGGGATTGTTAAACATATGTGATGACCTCGACTTGTATAGTTCAGAAATGTCGTTCGTGTTCTTCGCGAATTCGGAGGTGGCCGAATTACTTACATATTAGCTATGCTTATATGACGAACGTGTCTGAACTTAGAGAGTCCCAATATGAAGTGTACTCATTGAGCACTTGGGTAGCCGATTAATTTTGATAAAAGATAATATTCGATATTATAATTATCAACTAAGATAATCAAGTGTTATTGGATAACATTGATTATTTACTTTGACCTAATTGGATTAATTGGATTAATTCAATAATATACAAGGGCTTAATTGTAAAATCATAATTATCTCTACCATTTGAGGATATTATGATAATTGTAAGTATGTAATAATATGTGGTTTTGGCTTGATTTAATTGGATTAAATCAAGGTGGCAAATATTTAACTAATCAATTTCCTAATTATTGGCTTGATTTAATTGGATTAAATTAAAGTGGGAGACAATGGAGATTAGTCACACATAATTATACATATTTGGACAAATTAGATTACGCCCACTTAAAAGTTGATTACAACTTTTATTAATTAAAAAATTGCATAAGTTTTGCTATAAATAGCAAGCTTTATGAAGGTTTTAATTACAAGTACATACAAGCATAAACAAATTCTTGAGAGATTATCCTAAGTTAGAGAATTGTTTAGAGAAATTTGTGAGGTATCTACAACATTTCATCTAGGAGAAATCAAGATTGGATCTTGAAGTGAAGCTTGGAAGCATTGGAAATAAGATTGGATCTTGAAGTCAAGCTTGCACACCTTGGAGGTTCTCCAACAATTTCAACAAGGAGAAGTAGATTGGATCTTGCATCAAGCTTACTAGGTAATGTTTGATCTTCTCCTAAGCTATGTTTATTTGTGTATTAGATGCATGATCACATAGCTTAATGTTGAATAAGGTTAATCAATTGTGTTAGGATACTTTAGAAGTATAAACACAATATGCTTGTAATTAGGTTAAAGATGTTAATGTTGGACATGAAACAATTAATAAGAGTTTGGAACTCTAAATTAAAGCTTAGAGCTATGGCTATCATTTTATATTCACTTGACAACTTTTAGGTGGACTAGAATTGTTCATGAGACATTTCTAATTGGGATTCTAAAATGGTTTGTGTATTGGATTGAAAATTTACTCAAATGCGTATTTAGAATAAATTTATGTTTTTGGAAAAATATTTGATATTTTGAAAAACTTGATTTTTATTCTATAACATGTGTTAATGTTGATTTTGAAATTAAAAATTAATTTGGGGGTGTTTTTGAAGTGTTTAAGGAAGACCAGAAGCTATTAGGGTAATAGACCCTAATAGCATCAGCTCTCTGAAAATTTTCCAGAGAGCTATGCTTATGAAAAACAATTGAAAACAAAAAAAAAAATATAACAGTAGGCGCATAGTGCGCGCGGCACTGTAGAGCACAGTGCGCGCGCGCGTCGTGTGCGCTGCACGTGGCAATTTTATTTTTTTTCGTTTGGGAGTTTCCGGATTCCAATTCAATCCTATTTTTTCCTATACACTCGTAATGAAATATAATATTTCATTAAATGATTTAAAATTACATCCATATTTGATATCCATGGGTTAGACTCATTTCCGCTGCCCGGGGCACCGATCCGACCCTAGGGGTTCCACAACTGCCCCAACATGATGATCATGTCTCTTGGGTAGTGCCCTATAGGAAGGGTACAAACATGTAGGGACATGTCCTCTAAATTAGAAGAACACACTTCTAGGCTCCAAATGTTACATGGAATGGGTATAATCCATATGAGGGTTACACCCCAAACCAAATGGTGCCCTTAAGGCACCTTTCCACGCCTGTATATAAGAGCCTTCTTGTTCATTCTAGACATCCAAAAAATTACAAGTATTTAGTCACATCATATTTGTTAGAGTGTCTTTTTTTTAAGTAATAGAGAGATTTCACCATTGTCCTAGTTCAATATCTTGTTAAGGAGTGCCCATTGAACAAGAGGAATCCAAGTAATCATAGGAGGACATTAGCCACAAAATCTGTAGAGCACCGATGCGGGGCTAATAAGTTCTTAAGGAAAGAGGCAACTCGACTTGGACTATAATTTTCGTCATTTTCCAGGTTTTTTCTTATTCTATAAGGTTTAGGGTTTATGGTGTAATATTGGCATGATTTGATTTCATTGTTGTTTTTGATGCATGTTGATTTCATTTAATAGCACTTAATTCCCCAACAATCTTAAGAACTTATTGCTTTTAGTGTTGTTAGATGAGAATTTGCATGTGTTAAAGTCAATTTTCTGGAAAAAAAAAAATAGTATGTGCATGAAAAATACGCAAAGGCGTTCGAACGCCCGACGAACGCGTAGGCAAAATTTTGAATTTTCATAAGAACGTTCGAACGCGTATTCACGCAACTCGAACGCAAGTCTTATGCCTAAGAATGTTCAAACGCGTCTTCAAACGCATCACGAACGCAAACCCTCTGGAATATTTTGTTCGAACGTGTTTTCGAACGCTACAAGAACGTAAACTCTCTGGAACATTTGTTCGAACGCGTTCTCGAACGCTACACGAACGTGAACTCTCTGTAACACTTCGTTCGAACGCGTTTTCGAACGCTACATGAACGTGAACTCACTGGACAGTTTCATTCGAACGAAGATACGAACGTGACACTAATAAATTGATCCTGGAATTGTTTCTAAATTGAAATAGACTTAGATTAACTTAAATTATCATAATATTAACTTAGTGAAATCATATATTGTATTACAATAAACTTGGTAGTATAGATTTAAGTTAATATTAGGGTGTTCAATTATCACAAGCATACACATAATGATAAAGTTGAAATTTAATTGTGTGTTGCATACTTGGTTGAGAATTAAAAGTGTAATCTTACACAAGTAATTCCATCCAATCTTGGTTGATTTATACACATATAAACACACATATATATACACACACACACATTGTATTGTGAAATTAAAAATGTAATACTAAGTTTGAATGCCTAAGAGATTCTATTGAGGAAATGTTTAAATGATATTCTGTCAAAAGGCGATAAGAGCCTAAGTGGTTACTCCGGACCCCCCTCGTCCTCTGGGAATATTCCTTTATTTACTTATCATAAGAAACATTAGTTGTAAATTCAAGGACTTGTGTTAATTGGCACTATTGTCCAATATAACAACGAGTGGATACTTGGTATATCACTTGAACAAGATCATTCGTTGATCATTATATAATTTGTCTTTTATAGACTTATTGATCGTTGTTGGTTTTTCCAGTTACACATGGCTATCGGAAACATCACAATACCGCTCGCTCATGGAGAAAAACCGAGAAGTTTGGTGGATCAAACTTTAAACAATGGCATAGCAAAACGTTGTTCTACCTGACAACTCTGTAATTGGCTAAGTACCTCAAAGATCCTCCGGGTCCTGTGGAGGGAGAAACGGAAATAGCCAAGTAACTACGAGAAGAGACATGGTCGTCAGGTGACTTCTTGTGTAAGAACTACCTTTTGGGAGGACTTGACAATACCATTTACAATGTGTACCAAGACATGATTTCTTCGAAGATTCTCTAGGAATCTCTCGAAAAAAATACAAAATCGAGGATGCATGCAAAAGAAATTTGTCATGGGTAGGTTCCTAGACTACAAAATGGTAGATTCAAGAACGGTAATGTCTCAGTTGGGTGAACTATAATTAATCATTCATGAAATATTAGATGAAGGAATTAAACTCTGTGAAACGTTTCAAGTTGCCACAATCATTGAAAAGTTGTCTCCATCATGGAAGGACTTCAGGAGCTATCTGAAATATAAAAAGAAGCAGATGAGCCTTGAAGACCTCGGAGTTCGATTGAGGATCGAAGAGGACAATAGTAAGTCTGAGAAGGCCAGCTACAAGACTATGGAGTCTAAGGCCAACATCGTTGAGGGTGTAAATAGTAGCAAAAATAGAAAGAACATTAGAGCTGATTCTTCCCAAGCTAATAAAAAGTTCAATGGGAAGTGCTAAGACTGTGAAAAAAACGGTCATATGACAAAGGACTGCAGAAACAAGAAGTCTCGGAGCAAAGGCAAGAAAAAGAAAAATAAGACCCATGTCACTGATGATGAGCAACTGACTGATGAGATTTTAGAGATGAACCTCTCAACAGTGGTAACTGAAGCCAACTTAGTTGGGAATCTGAGAGAATGGTGGGTAGACACTGAGGGTACTCGTCATATCTGTGCTTATAGCAAGATGTTTTCCTCGTATCAGAAGGTCGATGGTGGTGATCATCTGACAATATGAAACTCGTATACCTCTAGAGTGGTTGGACAAGGCACAGTTGTTCTGAAGATGACATCCGGAAAGGAACTTACATTAAAGAATATTTTGCATGTTCCTGACATTCGGAAGAACTTGGTCTCAGGCTCTCTCCTTAGCAAGAATGGTTTTAAGCTTGTATTTGTTTATAACAAGTTTGTATTGACAAAAAATGATGTCTATGTAGGAAAATGATACCTCACTGAGGGCATTTTCAAGTTTAATGTAATAACTGTCAATCGACAGAGTGCTAATAATAAAACTACAACTTCCGCTTATATTATTGAATCACAAAATATGTGGCATTGGAGGTTAGGACATGTTAATTATGATACAATACATAAATTGATTAACATGGACCTTATACCTAAATTTACAATTGATAACCAACAAAAATGTGAGGCATGTGTCGAAGCAAAAATGCATAGAGCATCATTTCATTCCATAGAATGAAGTTCTAAACCCTTGGAACTTGTACACACTGATATGTGTGATATGAATATTGTGCAAACAAGAGGCGGTAAAAAGTACTTTGTCACTTTTATCGATGATAACACAAGATTCTGTTATGTGTATTTGCTGAGGAGCAAAGATGAATCTATTGAGAGCTTTATACACTATAAAAACGAAGTTGAAAATCAACTTGACAAGAAAATCAAAAGAATCATGAGTGATAGAGGTGGGGAATATGTGTCACCATTTGGTGAATATTGTTCCAATTATGGAATTATTCACGAAACTACTGCTCATTATTCGCCTCAACAAAATGGGTATAAAAATTGAACGTTGAAGGAAATGGTGATCGCCATGTTGACAAGCTCTGGTTTACCCCAAAACTTGTGGGGGGAAGCCTTACTTTCCGCCAACTACGTTCTGAACAAGCTTCCTCACAAAAGATTGGACAAGACACCATATGAGTTGTGGAAAGGTCACATACCTTCCTACAAATATATGAAAGTGTGGGGGGTTTCTTGCCAAAGTAATGGTTCCTAAACCTAAGAAGGTTATAATAGGACCCAAAACCGTTAATTGTATATTCATTGGATATGCTCACAATAGTAGTACGTATTGATTCTTGGTACACAAGTCTGAGATTCCTGATATCAATCCGAATATGATAATTGAGTCAAGGAATGCAATATTTTTTGAATAGACATTTCCTTGTAAGGAAAGACACAAAACATAATCTCTCAAAAGAACTATTGATACTGTCAAAGACAGTGATCAGGTTGACCAAGAGTTAGATTACGTGAAAATATTGAGACAATTGAACCTAGACGTAGCAAAAGAGCTAGAACGTCTAAATTATTTGGTCTCGATTTTCTGACATACTTGTTAGCAAATGAGCCTCAAAGCTATAAAGAAGCAATGTCTTCATCGGAGACACCTTTGTGGAAATAGGCTATCAATAGTGAGATTGATTCCATCATACAAAACCATACTTGGGAGTTGGTTGATCTTCCTCGAGGTTGTAAGCCACTGGGCTACAAATGGATACTCAAACGAAAGATGAAACTGGATGGATCAATAAATAAGTACAAGACAAGACTTGTCATAAAAGGTTATAGATAAAAAGAAGGCATTGATTACTTTGAAACGTATTCACCAGTGACTCGTATCACGTCAATAAGAATGCTTCATAGCCATAACAGCTATATTTGGTCTTGAAATATATCAAATGGATGTAAAGACGACATTATTAATTTGTGAATTGGATGAAGAGATTTACATGGAACAACCAGAAGGTTTCAATGTTTCTGGATAAAAACAGAAGGTGTGCAAACTTGTAAAATCCATATACGGATTAAAACAAACACCTAAGCAATGGCATGGAAAATTTGACAAAGAGATGTTGTCAAGTGAATTCAAAATCAATGAGTGCGATAAATGTATGTACATTAAATCAACTTAAAAATGATATGTCATTTTGTGTCTCTACGTAGACGATATGCTGATAATTGGTAGTAATCATGAAATGATTCAGTCTACCAAGAAAGTGTTGATCATCAAATTTGATATGAAAGATTTAGGAGTAGCTGATGTGATCTTAAGAATTAAGATTTCTAGAACATCAGAAGGGTATATTATCTCAGACTCACTATGTTGAGAAGATACTTGAGAAATATAACAAAAGAGATCTAAATAGGGCTAGAACTCTTGTAGACCTAACTCTTCATTTATTAAAGAATAATGGGTCAAGCGTATCGTAATTAGAGTATTCGAGAATCATCGAAAGCCTGATGTATCTCACCGATTGCACGTGACCTGATATCGCTCAAGCTGTAAACAGGCTTAACAGATATACGAATAATTCAGGACATAACCACTAGAAAGCCATAGTAAGAGTTTTGAGGTATCTGAGAGAAACATCAAAATATGGTCTGCATTATACAAGATATTCTGTTGTTCTAGAGAGATACATCAATGCTAACTGGATATCTGATACAATGGATTTCAAATCTACGAGTGGATTTGTTTTCACACTTAGTGGTGCAGCCGTGTCATGGAAATCCTCGAGGCAAACATGTATTGTCCGGTCTACTATGAAATCAGAATTCATAGCGTTAGACAAAACAACGAAAGAAGTTGAATGGCTTCGAAATTTCCTGGAGGATATTCCAAATTGGCCCAAACCAGTGTCAGGGATAAACATACATTGTGATAGTCAATCGGCTATTGGGAGAGCCCAAAATACAATGTATAATGGTAAGTCTCGATACATACGTCGCAACATAATACCATACGACAACTGCTCTCAAGTAGAATAATATCGATCGATTATGTGAAATCAAAGGAAAAACTAGTGGATCCACTTACTAAAGGTTTACCTAGAGAGCAAGTTGAGAAGTCATCGAGGGGAATGGGCTTGAAGCCTATAAATTAAGAATTGTCATTGTGGAAATGTAACATCCAGTAATTCGGGGCGACTTGTGCGTTACCAGAGACCGACGACTATCACGTCATCAGAGACGTGTTATATGATAAAAATCATGTTTAAGCATGTATGGACTCAAGATAATTACTTTTCGGGCATTCGATAATTTCTTGTATTTCCGATACATAAATTATTCTAAGATTCAATACGAACAACCAGTGGTATTTGGGGCATAACATTCTCATACGAACTCCAATTTTTATGAATTTTATATCATCGGAAACCTAAGGTCGAGATCTACAACTTTGGCGTTGAACGATTTTCCAAATTCAAACCAGAAATGGGTTAGAAATGCAGATCGAAATTTCAGATGAATAGTACTCGAGGGCTTTTTAGTAATTCTACAGTTTCAATATTTTTCCTATTGTAAAGTGGCCAAGTATATAAATGGGACTATTCATGTATCCCAAAAAAGAAAGAAAATGAAGAAAAATGTAGGAGGAAGAAGAAGAGAAAAGACATTAGAAAGAAGAAAGAGGAATGAGAGGAAGAAGAAGAAGCAAGTCATAAACATTCATTCACCAAACAAAGAGAAAATGGACTACCATGAGGCTATAGAATGAAGGAGGGAAACCAAGAGAAAGAAGGTAAGAAAACTTTACCCCAATTTTGAAAAATAATGTTTTGATGATTTATGGGTTTGATAGACATTGTTGAGTTAAAATATTGATGTTTATATGATTTTAGTAATAAGAAAATGATTGATTGTAGGAAATTCCCAATTTGTTAAGTTTTGGAAATGAGGTTAACTAAAGATTATGAGTTTATATTAAGAATGATATTGATTATATTTTGGTGATTGGTTGAGGTTTTTGTCTTGTGTGGAGATATGGTTTATGTATTGAGGAAATTGAGTAAGAAAGCATGGAGTTAAGACCAGAATTTGGTCTTACGTCGCGACGCAGAATGGCCCGCATTGCGATGTGATCTGGGAATTTCCCAAGGTACGCCTCTGGTTTATTGCGCGTCGTGACGCGCAATGGAAAAATTTGGGCACGTCTCTGGACGAGTTGCGTCGCGATGCGAACTACATTACGTCACGACGCGCGGTCAAAAAAATGGCCCAAACCAGTTTCAACCATCTCAGTTTCACCCGAACGCGTTAGAGGCTACCCTATAAGCCCTGTATCAACTCGTATGTACATATTACATCACGATATGTGTACGATACCCATAGAGTGATAATGCTTACTTGAATAAGCAAATTTTAGCCTAATTCCAAACTGTGTTTCTTAGTTCATTTCTAATCTAGTTTATCCAATGTAGATCATTGCAGGAACCAGAGTTTTCTTATCAAGCGAGTAATGCCAGCCCGATTCCAACCAGTGAGTGGACACTTTCCCGTTCAAGTTGATTTTCTTATTGATTGATTTATCTATTCTTTATGAAATGAAACTTACTTTTTCCGGCACATAGGGCGTTAGCCATATTTGATTTAAATTCATGCTAAATGCAGTGTTTTATACAGTATTGAGATTTAAATATGAGTTTTATGATTTTCGAGACATGGGGGAAAAACCCACCTCAGTATGTAACTTATACAGTTATGGAATTGACGGACAGAGAACATGTGCACATGTAGAGGACTGGGGGGACGGTGATACGTAACGCCCCCAGATCCTAGTTCAGAACTAGGGATGATAGATGCCATTGGATTCTAGTTTCAGAGCTTGGAGGGTAGCATAGATCCGCACCCTCAGTTCTAGTTCAGTGGCTTGGGGGACAGCGATACGTAACGCCCCAAGACCACTAGTTTCAGGGACATTAGTGACATGTTTTGGGGGACGACGATACGTAACGCCTCAAAGTCATGGTTTCGCATTTCTGACTATAGTTAGGTGTATGGGGGGACGACGATACGTAACGCCCCCATACGTCAAGTTTTTCAGATACATATCAGCATTCAGATATCAGATTTTTAGAAAAAAAGAGTTTTCAGAGATCAGACTTTAGAAACAGTTTTCAAAAAGATAAATTTTATAAAAGAGATTTCAGGCGAAATTTTCAGAAAAATAGTTTTCATATAAGTTACTTCTGAAACTTTGGTTTTAGAACCAAATGATTTTATATCGATATTTCAATTTTATCGTCCACTCACTTAGATCGTACGACGATCTAACCCCCACTCTCAGTTTTCTATGGTTGCAGGTTTTCTTGGAGGACGAGCTCGGGAGGATGGATACTGATGCAATTATTAGGGAATGAAGTACACCAGTTCAATTCAGATAGAGTACAGTAAAGTCATGCAATAGTTAATAGCTTTGTATCGGTCATTATCATAAGTATAAGAGTTTTCAACAGTGTTGTAAATTGCATTTGTTTTTTTTAGTACAATAATGAGTAGTGGGTTATGCATTTAAGTTGAACATTGGTCCCATGCATGAGGATGTATATAAAATGAGATTAGCAGTTGTCAGAGAGTCAGAGGCTCAGTTAGAAGTCCAGAAATGAGGTAGTTAAGAATACTCAGCGAAGATCGTGTGAAACAAGAATGAGATAGTACTTTTCAGTAAAGAATTTAAGAGATACTCATTGAAGCCACGAACACAGAAGCAGCTTGCCAGGGATGACAGGAAGTACGATGCATAAGTTAGCCAAGTGGACAGGTAAGACCTTCGTTGTTAAGTCAAATAGAATACTCGATAATACAGAATAGTTACATCAAGCAAGGGTTCACACGGACAATTAGTGTACAGCTCTAGTTACGACTTCCAAGTCATAGCATTCTAGGTTCAGAAATCATAGCGCACAGAAAATCGTCGGGAAGTGGTATAGTACAGAGATGAAACTCAGACAATGGGTACATAGTCACATAAGTTGGTGGTTTATAAAGAAGCCACAAATCATGTAGTCTATAATAAGATTCCAAGTTTAAAAAGGATTCAATGACGAATCCTATTTAGGGGGAGGAGAATTTTTAACATCCGATAATTCGGGCGAGTTCTGCGTTACCAGAGACCGACGGTTATCACGTCATCAGGGATGTATTACATGATAAAAATCATGTTTAAGCATGTATAGACTCAAGAGAATTACTTTTCGGGCATTCGATAATTTCTTGTATTTCTGATACATAAATTATTCTAAGATTCAATACGAATAGCCCGTGGTATTTGGGTCATAACTTTCTCATACGAATTCTGATTTTTATGAATTTTATATCGTCAGAAAGCTAAGGTCGCGATCTACAACTTTCGCTTTGAATATTTTTCCAAATTCGAACCAGAAATGGGATAGAAATGCGGATAAAAATTTAGGATGAATAGTACCCGAGGGCATTCTAGTAAATTCTACAAGTTTCTACATTTTTCCTATTGTAAAGTGGCCAAGTATATAAAGGGGACTATTCATGTATCCCAAAAAAAGAAAGAAAATGAATAAAAACTTAGGAGGAAGAAGAAGAGAAAGAATAAGAAGAAAGATGAAGGAGAAGAAGGAAGAAGAAGCAAGTGATGCATTCATTCACCAAACAAAGAAGAAAATGGACTACCATGGAGGCTAGAGGAATGAGGGAAACCAAGAGAAATGAGGTAAGGAAACTTTAACCCAAATTTTGAAAAATAATGTTTTGATGATTTATGTGTTGATGGACATTGTTGAGTTAAAATAATTGATGTTTATATGGTTTTAGTAATGAGAAAATGATTGATTGTAGGAGATTCCCAATTTGTTAAGTTTTGGAAATGAGGTTAACTAAAGATTATGAGTTGGATATGAGTTGATATTAAAAATGATATTGATAATATTTTGGTGATTGGTTGAGGTTATTGGCTTGTGTAGAGATATGGTTTATGTATTGAGTAAATTGAGTAGGAAAACATGGAGTTAATGTTGGGGTTTTGGGCGATGGGCGCAACGGAAGCGCGGTTCGAGCGAAATCGTAATTTCAAATTTTTTCAAATTACCGAATAAATTATTCAATGTCTAATATGAATAATTTATTCATATTTCACCTAAACCTATTTATTCAATATAAAATATCAACATAAATAAGGTTGAAAAGTCACGAAACTTTTACGAAAACCGTTTTTCCGTAAAATGATCCAAAACGTGTTTTTGACCGAACCGACCACCCGACACTTATGGGGACTGCCCAGGTCAGCCCCAATAGTGTCAAGGCAGTTCATGGGCTGCCCGAACAGTGATAGATTCACTGTTTGGGCAGCCGTCACCCGGTTGACTCAAAAGTCACCCGTTTTTGGCCGTTTTCGCTTATTTCAACTCCGAAACACTTTCCGGCAATTGTTCCAACTCCCAAAACACATCCATTACATTCATATGACATCAAATTCATCACAAAAATTCCAGTTTTAACAGATCTGATCAGGAACCAAAATTATTGAATTTTTCATGATTTAAATCCAAAATTTCAAGATTAATCATATTAATCAAACACCAATTCAAAGTCACCAAATATGAACAACTCAAGAACAATTCTAGGTGCCACAAGAGTGGTCATAACACTCTAGAATTGCAACTCATCATCTAATTATCAAATTGAAAACTAATTACAATAATTCTTTCCAATACACTTCACACATGCTTCAAACTCTTCCAATTCATCCACCAAACCACAAAGCCCCAAATTTAATGAAAAAGAAGAAACCCTAGATATCATTATATCAACAAGAAACAAGAAAAATAATTTTCCAAGCTTAGGGATTTTAGAATTACCTTTAATCATATGTTTCATTAGCTTTGTTTCTTGATTTTTCCTTCTTTCTCTATGGATTTGATGAAACAAATTCTCAAACCCATTTTTCCTTTGTGTTTTCGGAAATGGTGAATGAACAAGAGAGAGAAAATAAATTTTCCCCTTTTTAAATTGTGTTGACCGACTTTTAGGAGGAAAAAATGGTCATTTTTGCATTTTTAATTTCATTAAATTAAAAAAGCAAACAAGATAAGCTTAAAGGTGGAAAAATCATATTTGAACATCTAAGCTTAATAAAGTCATGCCATTGAACCAATAATAATTGTACAAAAAATCATAATATTTATGAAAAAGTTTAATTAATTAATTATTTAAATATTTAACAATTAAATATCCAAATAATCAATTAATGTAATTATTATTATATATATGTATTTTTATTTACAATAAATAACAAATACATATATATTTATGGCATGTGTCAAAATCTCATTTGACGAATAATTAATGTGTATCTAATCGTATTATGTATCAAATACAAATACACAATAATTATTATCTGACAAAATCCTCTAATACATGTGTTATCGTTTAACCGATTAAACGATCCGAATTAACTCACTTAATCCGATGAAGTATTATGAATAATCAGTATTATTCATATCGAGTTGCCCAAGTGCTCAACGAGTACACTTCATATTGTGGGACTCTCTAAGTTTAGGTATCCGTCACGAAATCCAATTTCATGTCCATAATTCATCCACTCATTAATTATGACGACCACAGATAATCTCGCTAAACTATGCAAGTCAAGGTCATTGCATACGTATAATCCCTCCGTCACAGACTATCCGTATTATACCTGGGATATAGATGAAAACGTCAAATCTGTCCGGTATCATACATTCGACTTTCAATTTACGATCTCTAAATAATACTCGGAACATGTTTACGAAGTTATACCACGGCCATGGATTTACTAGATCGTAAACACGTGAGGATGCCTATGCCCTGTACACAGGACTGACGGATCATATCTCGATACGCACTGGATATTATGAGCATCAGTCCACACCCAACGAACAAGCGGAGGTCTGATCATGAATAGATCGTTGACGTGACTGCCATCAAAGTGTGGAGGATAACTCATATATCCCACTGTGGTATCTCAAGTCGGAGGACCACTATGCTCGCTTAACTCGTGAAGATTCCTATTGACGTTGGTGTACCATCTATTAGGAAATCTTTCGTGAGTTGTTCAGTGTCTTATCAAATAAACATCTATATTTCTATACGAGTCTCTCCAGACTCATGGTTCACTGGGATAAATCATCGTATCAAGTCACGATATACGACATGTACTGGTCTCAGCGGATTTTACTAATTGACCCATGTTAGTAAATCTTGACCAGAAACTTTATTTAAGGATATACATCTTATAGTGCGCTTCCCAATGTCAATTACAAACTACGTTGTAACTGAGCACTATATTATAAATCCTAGGGTCTTTGTCTAATATACACGTATCACTGAACCAGTGATGAGCGGAAAATATATCAATATTTACCGCCCCTTTAACTTAATATTTTGTTTAGTTTCTCGGGTTTGATGTGTTTTAGTTTATTTTGCAGATAAAATAATATCGGATCTCAATGAAATCATTTAGGATGAAATATGGGTCAAATAAGGGCAATTATTGGACTTGATATTTTAATTTTGGAGATTGGAAACTTGAAAGGGCGTTTTTGACGAAGTGTAGTTTTGGAAATTCCAGTTTTGCGCATCTGTCGTATTTTGGGCATAACTATTTACTCTGATATCGGATTGAGCTTATTCATGTTCCAGATTAAAGAAGACTCAAATATCTACAGCTTTGAAAGACAAAATAATTTCGAATTCTGACGATTTCATGCCCGAAATTGATGAACCATCTAGAAGTGTGTTGTGTGTAATTATTAAAGTCACTTTCAATCATTTTCAAAGTAAAAAATAAATTAATAAATAAATAATAAAAATTATCAAATCATCACCAAACATGATAAGAGATTAGTGGAGCAATTAATAATGGATTTGGTGGAGCAATTAGAGGAGCAATTAGTGGAGCAATTAATAATTGATTTGGTGGATGATTTGATGGAGGCAAAATTTTGCCTATAAATACCAAGTCATTTCATTTGTAAAATTCATACTTTCTTCTAAGAAATTCCTTAAGAATACTAAGAAGATTGTATCTTGTTTGTTTATTTACAGCTTTTAGTAATTAATTTCCGTTTTCGCACTTTCTTTTCTTTACTTTTCAGTTTTTACTTTCCGCAATTTACTTTTACGCACAATACTTTTCTTTCTTTAATTTTCAGTTTTTACTTTTCAGTAATGAGGAGGTAACTCCCCTTTGCTGCGGTAAAAGGTAAAACTTTTATTACTAATATTTAGATTAATCTCCCTTAATTATAATATATAAACTAGTTAAAACCTGACTTAACGAGGATACCGCCATATTGGTCGGTTGGTAATTATTTAAATTGGTTTTAACCTGACTAAACTGGATAACGCCTGATTGGTCGGTTGGAAATTAATTATTAATTTGACTTAATCTGGATACCGCCTATATGGCTGGTTGGTAATTATCATGAAAAGTTAATATATTATATTAAGGGAGATATCTAAAATAGAAATAATAAAAGTGGATCCTTTTACCTCAGGATTTTCTTTTATTGTACTTTTACTTTATTTACTTTTCAGCATTTACTTTTCAGCAATTTACTTTTCAGCAATTTACTTTTTAGCATTTAATTTTCAGTATTTAATTTTCAGTATTTTACTTTATGTCTTTTATTTTATTTAATTTTTTACTACCCGTAATATGTGTCGTATCTAAGCCAATTATCTGGGGTTGTGGTGAAATCCAATATCACCGGTTTATAAGGGGTTAGATTATAGCTTGGGTAATATAAAGATTTATTTATTGAGTCTTAATCTTAATGCTTTTTCATTAACTGGCCATTAATAAAATTGAACTGAGAAACTTAAAATGAACTAGACATAGAGATTTTAAGTTTAAGACCTTAGACTCAATAGTCCACGATCTTCCTTGAGGATAGATAACCCTTTAATAGATTTCCTTACAGGATAGACATATACCTGTCGGGCGGGGGTAGCCATAATTGGAACTTAAACTTAATGAATCCAGATAATTTGGTTGACATAGACATATGGTTCAATTGGGTTAAACTGGGTATTTGTGTCTGACATCGACAGAGGCTTACACATAATTTAGTGTTCCAGGTTAATAAATCAATATATTACCCAACTTTAAGATAACCACTTCATCTTTAAAATGATATGGAAGAAATCACAACCCTATATAGTTTTTAATATTGAATTTTCTTAAAACCTACTTTCGAATAATTTTATTTACTTGTTTTTAAATTTAGAATCGTCACCATTTCAAATCAATCAAACAACCTGTTAGATACTAGTAATCATTTGACCTCATAAAATTAATAGATTAGATATTAAGTCCTCGTGGGATCGATATTTTTATACTACTTGAACGATACGTGCGCTTGCGTTATACGTGTGTGTTTACGCCGGTCAACCAGATTCAGTTTCGATCTAATCGTAATAAGATATCTAATCGTAATCAGATATCTAATCGTAATTAGATTGAATAAGTGTATAAAAGACAAGGGTGATACCATTAAATTGGTAATATTATGGAAAATAGAATTGCTCGTATTTATGAATCGGACATAAATACGATCCGGATTGGCACTCCGAGCACCAACCCTAACAATTTCTCTCACTTTCTCTAGTGCCAATCCATGGTATCATATACTCATCTTAATGTGTATCGCATACTCATGGCCCTTAAGAGCTCTCCAGCACTCAAGAGGTAGACAACAACAAGTAAGCCCGCTTAACAAATCGAGTCTGTCAAACAAACCCAACCATTTTCCTTAACCTGCATCATTCATATTTTGTAGAATCCAAATTCTACATCAATATGACTCAGACGCTTATCAGTATTGTGCTATAGCTACTGAGTTGTCTATGTATCTAGAGATCAAATCCAAATTCTATGAGACAACCGCAAACACTACACTAATATAAAACTTTCAATCTACAAGGTCACTATGCAACTTCATGAGTCAATACTTCATAAGTTGCAACTGATTCCACTAGTTTAGTAGAATCAACTGTGACACTCCCACTACATCTTTTCTGAATTTATATGACATAGACCATCTAATGTCATAATTAGGATAAAAACTAATCTGACCTTATGGTTGCAGACTAAATCCTCCATGAATTAGAAACTCGTTCTCAATATCTCAAAGATCACAGAGAACATGTTTCAAGACCCATCATATGGTCTACAGTATATCAAAATAACTCGTAACAGTTATGATTAAATTGATATATATAATCGCACATAATACAATATTCATCATGCCATCATCATATGATGCATAAGATTGACTAGACATTCTAATCAATATCACTTTCGACAAAGAATCATCCTTTACAAAAGATGAATATTATATACATAAACGACACGTTGACTGTCAAACAGTTACACTAACTGTCATACATATAGTTTTTACTGTGTCCTTTATTAGATCGTATCTAATATGGGACTAATGAGAGTATCTCATAAGTCTCTTAGTTTTATATCTCATATAAAACTTTATATCAAATATAACAGAGACTACTCTCATTGCTTTCACGGAGAAAAGAAGACTTAAGATATATAATATGTTAGAAAGAAATTTGTATGCTCCCACAGACCCTACTGACAAATATGTATTCTCTATACTTCGATAAAACCAGACAATCTGACTGATATCAAAATCAGAGAACACATATTTCCAGAAAGCTTATCCGAGTCTACAATAGGCTCCATAAGCTAGTAAATCAAACTGTGATATTAGCAGAATATAAACTCCAGGGCCATTCCAGAATGAATTCTTCAAACAAAGAAATCACGACGGATCTCTCATTCGAAGAAATCACTCAAGAATGCCACTTTGCATTCTTTAGCCAAAAACATAGTTTAATATCAACATTAACCAACAAACCTTTAACTGTTCAATTAGTACGACTAGAGATAAGTTTCCTCAGAATCTACAATAGACTACTGAGCATAACATTTCTCACTGTCATACTATAAAGGTCATACCTTTATCAAGCTCACTTTGCTTTTGCTGCGCAAACAATTTGCATATTTTATGAACTATTCATAACGAAAGCCTAATCAAGTTCAAAACTTGATCGTAGTAAGCCATGAACAATTTTAAATCTATGGTTCAATGGTAATTTCCGAAATCGATATCAAATATCGCTCCCACTATAAGTTATAGGATAATTTTCTTCGATGAGAAAACAACAAAATTATTAAGTATCAAATACTTTGTTAATGATTCTGACATCCTATTAAACTTATACGGAAGTTGTCTAAGGGTCATTTCATCTTATTAATTATGTAGTTCCACGTATAGTTTATCATTCTCACAATTGACTTAACTAAGTCAAGTCTTTCCTACAACTGTCAACATCCGATGTTATACACACCAAGTAATAAAATAATTTTATTACTCGGGGCCGTAGAAAATATATTCTATCAAACAGAATACAATATTCAATTAAATAGAATAAATGATAAACCTTTCACTTGTACCTCCGAGGCACAAGTACTTCAATTATATAACCATTATACAAATGAAAGTTTCAAATCTCAAACTTTTCAAGATTTGAATTTTCTACTATACATATCATATATGTAACTGTAGAAACTAATGGAACCTTAATTAAAGAGATGAATTAGTGTAACTGGAGCATAACCCAAATAGTATTGAAATTAATTCGGTTACACTCAATATCAATGAATCAAATCATATAAGATTCGATAACTCCCACTGACCAATTCCATCAAAATGGAATCGCGGAAGTTTAATATTGAGTAAGAATCATATTCATTAAATAATTTTAGAACTAACTGCCATATATTCATGCGTTTGATCATATCAAACATCTTCGAACAATTCAAAGACGCGCAATGAATTTCTAAAGATATAGTTTTCAACACTACATATAGAATATCTTTGAACCATTCAAAATATTCTATCCACGTTTCATTAGAAACATATTGAAAGTTCTCGAACAATTCAAGATGTTCAACATGTTCTCTATTAGAAACACGTAACTAAGTAATGACAATTCATTAACAAAGTTACAGAGTAAAGAAAACTATCTAAGGCAATTTCTAATTCATTAAACTACATACATCTAATGTATTAGTCTAATGAATCTGTAGTCCAATGACAATCATTGGTTAAATGAGATTTAATCACATCCTAAATACAATATTCATTAAATGGATAAGGATATGTGGTGTGAACTCGTATCATACCATCATTTACCATACGGAACAAGCATATAATGCTTGTATGATAAAATATCATAAAGCACAGTTCTAAGTTATTTATTTTACCGAATATTTTTCTTAATGTTTATCTTTTCATTAATGATACTACTAGTCATATTAAAATATGTAACAGCTATTTATATAGAACAAGTAACTATCCAATAGTCACAAGTTCTGATATCAAATATCAAAACAGTTATTAAACATTATTTTAAATAACTAGACGGGAGATCCGGTATCCAATACATATAGTTGTCGTATTGTGAGAATCGATATTCTCTATACACAACTATACGCATCTCATTTCTTAAGCTTAATAATTTGCGTTCAATTATTCCCAACAATTGCAAATGATTGATTAGCAAACTGTGTCAAACACGTGACTTCTAAAAGTCACTAAAAGCAAAGAAACGTCATTATAAGATAAACAAATACTAAATGGGTTTTCTTAATGCCAGTCAAGAATCTCGAGACATGAACCATTCAAGTCAATTCTTACTGCATAAGAAACTATTCTCTCTAGAATAATATCCTAAAGCAGATATCCTATTAGATTACCTAATCGTGACTTAGTAACTAAGTGACAAACCATCTTGATTTTCAAAGAAATCAGAACAACAGTTTCTGATGGTTTCAACTAATCTAACAATATCTAAGTCTACTTTCTTTCTAGAACATATTCTAGAATTACGCAACCATAAGTAAAGTCAGAAAATATATATATTCAAGAAATATAAATGCAGTAAATTAGAAGTATAAATCTATAAACAATATAGAATGAAAGGAAAACAAAACAGAATTTTCCAAAATATTACACACTGCTTAAGTTATGGATTTTAAACTCAGCAGCATCTCCCACTATTTTACATAATACCGTAATCCCCAACGGACAACAGGAATTCAATAATTAAATCGAATTCCATAGTGAGAGTAGGATCCCATGAATATATTTCGACTCACAGCTTTGGCACGATCTCGCCTACGTATATTCATTAGGTAGACAACTTTTTGTCAATCTCTCACCAGTGACTCCTGGTTTTGGTCCTGACCGTTTTTCGTTGTGACAGCTTTGGCACGTTCACAGAGAGGCGTATCAAGGCTACATTTGTCAATCACAAACTCAAGCTACTAGTGTAGTCCTGACAGATTTGGAACGTTCAGGATTTCCACTTTCACTTGAATTTGTCCAGTATCAATATACAACCGGTATGGATAATAATTCTATAACCTACACCCTCACAGCTTTGGCACGATCTCAAATGCAGTTATATAAAGATACCCATAAACCGTACTGACAAGACGAACCAAGGAATATATATCCAATACACGTTACTTTACAGCCATATTTAAAAACGGGGATATTCCTATGGAAGCTATAATCTACATCAAATGCAGAATTTTAATCTAAATCATTTTCTAAACAATTCAATTATACCTTATAAAACATAACACAATTTAACCATTAAATTTCTGTTATAGTTTCCGTTAACGTAGAACCGAAAAGTAAAGAAACATATCTAGATTACATGCATGTGCGAATATTAAAATTTGGATTAAATATCAAATATAAAACATGAATAATGTAATGGATGAAGCATCAGACCCGCTCTGATACCATTTTTTTTGGGGCTTTGAGCGATGAGCGCAGCGGAAGCACGGTTTGGGCGAAATCGTAATTTAAAACTTTTTCAAATTACCGAATAAATTATTCAATGTCTAATATGAATAATTTATTCATATTTCACCTAAACCTATTTATTCAATATCAAATATCAACATAAATAAGGTTGAAAAGTCGAGAAACTTTTACGAAAATCATTTTTCCGCAAAATGACGCAAAACACATTTTTGACCGAACCGACCACCCGACACTTATGGGGACTGCCCAGTTCAGCCCCAATAGTGTCAGGGCATTTCATGGGCTGCCTGAACAGTGACAGATTCACTGTTTGGGCAGCCGTCACCCGGTTGACTTAAAAGTCACTCGTTTTTGGCCGTTTTCGCTTATTTCAACTCTGAAACACTTTCCGGCAATTGTTCCAACTCCCAAAACACATCCATTACATTCATATGACATCAAATTCATCACAAAAATTCCAGTTTTAACAGATCTGATCAGGAACCGAAATTAATGAATTTTTCATGCTTTAAATCCAAAATTTCAAGATTAATCCAATTAATCAAACACCAATTCAAAGTCACCAAATATGAACAACCCAAGAACAATTCTAGGTGCCACAAGAGTGGTCATAACACTTTAGAATAGCAACTCATCATCTAATGATCAAATTGGAAACTAATTACAATAATTCTTTCCAATACACTTCACACATGCTTCAAACTCTTCCAATTCATCAACCAAATCACAAAGCCCCAAATTTAATGAAAATGAAGAAACCCTAGATATCATTATATCAACAGGAAACAAGAAAAACAATTTTCCAAGCTTAGGGATTTTAGAATTACCTTTAATCATATGTTTCCTTAGCTTTGTTTATTGATTTTTCCTTCTTTCTCTATGGATTTGATGAAACAAATTCTCAAACCCATTTTTCCTTTGTATTTTCGGCAATGGTGAATGAACAAGAGAGAGAAAACAAATTTTCCCCTTTTTAAATTGTGTTGACCGACTTTTAGGAGGATAAAATGGTCATTTTTGCATTTTTAATTTCATTAAATTAAAAAAGCAAACAAGATAAGCTTAAAGGTGGACAAATCATATTTGAACATCTAAGCTTAATAAAGTCATGCCATTGAACCAATAATAATTGTACAAAAAATCATAATATTTATGAAAAAGTTTAATTAATTAATTATTTAAATATTTAACAATTAAATATCCAAATAATCAATTAATGTAATTATTATTATATATATATGTATTTTTATTTACAATAAATAACAAATACATATATATTTATGGCATGTGTCAAAATCTCATTTGACGAATAATTAATGTGTATCTAATCGTATTATGTATCAAATACAAATACACAATAATTATTATCTGACAAAATCCCCTAATGCATGTGTTATCGTTTAACCGATTAAATGATCTGAATTAACTCACTTAATCCGATGAAGTATTATGAATAATCCGTATTATTCATATCAAGTTGCCCAAGTGCTCAACGAGTACACTTCATATTGTGGGACTCTCTAAGTTTAGGTTTATCCGTCACGAAATCCAATTTCGTGTCCATAATTCACCCACTCATGAATTATGACGATCACGGATAATCTCGCCAAACTATGCAAGTCGAGGTCATTGCATACGTATAATCTCTCTGTCACAGGCTATCCGTATTATACCTTGGATATAGATGAAAACATCAAATCTGTTCGGTATAATATAGTCGACTTTCAATTTACGATCTCTAAATAACACTCGGAACTGGTTTCCGAAGTTATACCACGGCCATAGATTTACTAGATCGTAAACACTTGAGGATGCATATGCCCTGTACACAGGACTGGCGGATCCTATCTCGATACGCACTAGATATCATGAGCATCAGTCCACACCCAACGAACAGACGGGGGTCTGATCATGAATAGATCGTTGATGTGACCGCCATCAAAGTGTGGAGGATAACTTATATATCCCACTGTGGTATCTCAAATCGGAGGACCACTATGCTCGCACAACTCGTGAATATTCATATTGACGTTGGTGTACCATCTATTAGGAAATCTTCCGTGAGTCGTTCAGTGTCTTATCAAATAAACACCTACATGTCTATACGAGTCTCCCCAGACTCATGGTTCACTGGGATAAACCATCGTACCAAGTCACGATATACGACATGTACTGGTCTCAGCGGATTTTACTAACCGACTCGTGTTAGTAAATCTTGATCATGAACTTTATTTAAGGATATACATCTTATAGTGCGCTTCCCAATGTCAATTATAAACTACGTTGTAACTGCGCATTATATTATAAATCATAGGGTCTTTGTCTAATATACACGTATCACTGAACCAGATTCAGTTTCAATCTAATCGTAATCAGATATCTAATCGTAATTAGATCGAATAAGTGTATAAAAGACAAGGGTGCTACCATTAAATTAGTAATATTATGGAAAATAGAATTACTCGTATTTATGAATCGGACATAAATACGATCCGGATTGGCACTTTGAGCACCAACCCTAAAAGTTATGACCATAATTTGGTCTTACGTCGCGACGCAGAATGCCCGTGTCGCGACGCGATCTGGGAATTTCCCCAGGTACGCCTCTGGTTTGTTGCGCATCGCGACGCGCAATAGAAAAATTTAGGCACGTCTCTAGATGAGTTGCGTCGCGATGCGAACTACATTACGTCGCGACGTGCGGTCAAAAAAATGGCCCAAACTAGTTTCAACCATCTCAGTTTCACCCGAACGGGTTAGAGGCTACTCTTTAAACCCCGTATCAATTCTTATGTACATATTACATCACGATATGTGTACGATACCCATAGAGTGATAATGCTTACTTGAATAAGTAAATTTTAGCCTAATTCCAAAGTGTGTTTCTTAGTTCATTTCTAATCTAGTTTATCCAATGTAGATCATCGCAGAAACCAGAGTTTTCTCAGCAAGCGAGTAATGCCAGCCCGATTCCAACCAGTGAGTGGACACTTCCCATTTCAAGTTGATTTTCTTATTGATTTATTTATCTATTCTTTATGAAATGAAACTTACTTTTTCCGGCACATAGGGTGTTAGCCATAATTGATTTCAGTTCATGCTAAATGCAATGTTTTATACAGTTTTGAGATTTAAAGTATGATTTTTATGATTTTCGAGGCATGGGGTAAAAACCCACCTCAGTATGTAACTTATACATATATGGAATTGACGGACAAAGAACATGTGCACATATAGAGGACTGGGGGGACGGTGATACGTAACGCCCCCAGATCCTAGTTCGGGACTAGGGATGACAGATGCCCCTAGATCCCAATTTCAGAGCTTGGAGGGTAGCATAGATCCGCACCCCCAGTTCTAGTTCAGTGGCTTGGGAGACGGCGATACGTAACGCCCCAAGACCACTAGTTTCAGGGACATGAGTGGCATGCTTTGGGGGACGACGATACATAACGCCTCAAAGTCATGATTTTGCATTCCTTGCTCTAGTTAGGCGTATGAGGGGACAGCGATACGTAACGCCCTCATACGTCAAGTTTTTCAGATACATACCAGCATTCAGATATCATATTTTCAGGAAAAAAAAAAAGAGTTTTCAGAGATCAGACTTTAGAAACAATTTTCAGAAAGCAGATTTCAGAAAGATAAGTTTTATAAAAGAGATTTCAGGCGAAATTTTCAGAAAAAGAGTTTTCAGAGATCAGACTTTAGAAACAGGTTTCAGAAAGCAGATTTCATAAAGATAAGTTTTATAAAAGAGATTTCAGGCGAAATTTTCAAAAAAAGAGTTTTCATATAAGTTACTTCTGAAACTTTGGTTTTAGAACCAAATGATTTTATACCAGTATTTCAGTTTTATCGTCCATTCACTTAGATCGTACGACGATCTAACCCCCCTCCCAGTTTTCTGTGGTTGCAGGTTTTTCTCGGAGGACGAGCTTGAGAGGACGGATACTGATGCAGTCATTAGGGAATGGAGTCCACCAGTTCAAGTCAGATAGAGTACAGTAAAGTCATGCATTAGTTAATAGCTTTGTATCAGTCAATTATCATAAGTATAAGAGTTTTCAACAATGTTGTAAATTGCATTTGTTTTTTTTAGTACAATAATGAGTAGTGGGTTATGCATTTAAGTTGATGAGTTGGGCATTGGTCCCATGCATGAGGATGTATATAAAATGAGATTAGCAGTTGTCAGAGAGTTAGAGGCTCAGGGGAATAGTACGGCCTATTCCTTGCCGGTAACATCTCCCAGATTGGGGATGTTACAAGGAAACCCAACCTAGCTGACTGTAAATCCCAAGATCTAGGTTCAAAATGGACAACTGAAACTTTGTGCAATTCAAAACAAGCACAGTAGAGTTTTATACTCTTTCCCATTCCGATAATGACGCAAAGTGCTGTCTGTCAATGCTAGGATAAATTGAGGCATTTAATGATCACTATATTAGGAGAAGAATCCTAATAAGGGTAAAGACATATTACCTCTTTATAGTAAATCACCTATTTCAAGTAAGAAGTGAGGCCGCTTCCATGGGATTTTATAGGCTGACTTCCCTAAAGTGCTTGATGAATCCATGATCAATGTTCATAGCCGAAAAGAACACAACCGTAGAACGAGAAATGGTCGAAGTAAAGTTGTATGTTGGCAATTGTCTTGGTTTACACCAACGGCAGAACAGTTCAAGACTATGGGTCACTGGTTTGCCAAGTAAATCCGATTGTCATTAACTAGGAAAAATTCAAGGCGAAAGCTACCTATTTCGATGCAGTTTTATTTCACGGAAACTCTCTCAAGTGTCTGCATTAATATTTAGAGAATTATGGGGGATTGTTGTAAATTCTCTAAATATAAAGTTTGGATGAATGAGGGTCATGTCCATTGGGTGGTGCTCTATGGGAATGGTACAAACATGTAGAGACTATGGGTGTTCATAGGGTCGGGTCAACCCGCGACCCGACCCGACATGATCCGACCGACCCGCGCGGGTTCATAAAAAAAATTACAAAATTTCGACCCGACCCGAAATTTTCGGGTTGGGCAACAGGTTTGATCCCTTGACCCGACCCGACCTGACCCTATACACATTTATTATTTTTCTAAATTTTTTATTATTTTTCTAAATTTTTTTTTTAAGTTTTTAATATTATTTCATTTGTTTATTACTTTTTTGTATTAAAACTTTATATATATGATAATTTTTGGAATATAAAATAACTAATATTTATATTTCAAAATAATTAATTCATTAAAAAAATTATTTTTTTTAAATGACCCGACTCTACCCGAACCTGATCGGATTCCACTTCCCCGTGACCCGACCCGCGACCTGACTTTCCCTTGACCCGACCCGACCCGTGAACACCCCTAGTAGGGACATGTCCTCTAAATTAAAAGAACACACTTCTAGGCTCCAAATGGTACATGGAATGGGTATAACCCTAGGCTCCAAATGGTACATGGAAGTGGTATAACCCTTAGGAGGGTTACACACCAAACTAAGGCACCATTCCATGCCTATATAGAAGAGTCTTCCTGTTCATTCTAGACATCCAGAAAATCTTCTTGTTCATTCTAGACATCTAGAAAATTACAAATATTGAGTCACATCATATTTGTTAGTGTCCTTTTTTTTTTTATGTAAGAGAGAGATTCCACCATTATCCTAGTTCAAGATCTTGTTAAGAAGTGCCCCTTGAACAAAAGGAATCCAAGTAATCCTGGGAGGACGTTAGCCACAAAATCCGTAGAGCACCGATGCGGGGCTAATAAGTTCTTAAGGACAGAGGGAACTCGACTTGGACTATAAATTTTTGTCATTTTCCAGGTTTTTTCTTATTCTATAAGGTTTAGGGTTTATGGTGTAATATTGACATGATTTGATTTCATTGTTGTTTTTGATACATGTTGATTTCATTTAATAACACTTAATTCCCCAACAATCCCAAATTATGGTCGAAATTTTTGATATGTATAATTTTTCATAAGATTCGAAATTTTTTATCCATCTTTTTAATGTCAGTAATGAGACTATGGGAGATGATCCACCAAGTCAAGGAACTTACTATTTGCTTCCCTGGATGACGACGAGAAGAAATAATGTAATAGTATGTCAACTGTTGATGTCAAGGTCTTGGATAAAAGATTTGTGCCTTCTTCGTTTACACAAGCAGAAACTTTCAGGTTAATGGCATAATATTCATCTCCACCATTTAGGGATAGGAGTGGCAGAAAAAATCGAATTAAGGTAAAATTTTAATTTTCCGACCTAAGTCAGGTTTTGGAAAAAATGTCCAAGTCTGATCCTGGCATCTTGAGCCCACCCGAACCTGGTTTTTAAAGGTAAATTATATTTTTTGTAATTTTATAAATTAATTTTTAATTTTAAGTATATATATTTATAATTAAAATTTTAAGCTCCAATAAAAAAAAAAAAAAAACAATGACATTCTTATTATTATTATTTTTTCAATATTAAACTTTTTTAAAAAAAATTATTTTTAATTTTTAATTTTAAAAATAAAAATATATTAATTTCAAAAAAACCATCGGGCCGGCCAAGTTGGATCAATTGAACAACACAATACAGAGGGAACCAAACCAAGACTCTGAAGGGGAAAAGTGTAAGCAGGCAGAAAACAATAATTTCAAATCTTGAAAATACGAGGCCCAGCCTGAGAGTATTTGGGCTTACAATGAAAATTCCCATGGGCGCCCAAAACTGTACCCATATTGATTAAACGAGCTAAAACGGTTCATAATCTGACCCGAGTTACAATTTCATTTCTTTTCCAGCTGCCCCGATTTTCTTCCGCTTCCTTGCTCCCAGTTTGAGTTTTCTTCCTTTCTCCGAAATTCTAGAAAGATGACGACGATTCGCAGATTTTGCTGCAACGATCTACTCCGTTTCACCTTTGTTAATCTTGACCACCTCACTGAAACTGTAAGTTCTCGTTCTTTCGAAGCTTGTAATTGTTTTATTTTGTCGTTTTTTTTAAAAACAATTATATCAAATCTTGTTAATTTGTTTGGATACGAGTAACTGTTACAGTTCAATATGTCATTTTACATGACCTATTTGGCAAGATGGCCTGATTATTTCCACGTCGCCGAAGGCCCCGGTAACCGGATCATGGGTTATAGTACGCTCTTCAACCCATCTCTGCTCAAGTTTTGTTTATTTATTTATTTTTAACAGTACTCAAAATGGATTCCTGTTAATATAGGGACGGAGCCCCCCCCTTGCCCCCCCTGATAATTCTGGCTCCGTCCCTATGTTTGTTGGTGCTACTGAATATTGTCCATGGTGGTGCATCGAAGGCTTGTCATCATGGGGATAATGTTCATCGTGGTGTTTGTTGGGCTTGTTATTACATTGTTTGCTTGTTAAATGGATTGTCGTAATTTTTTTGTTTTTTTCTTTGTTCCTATGAACTGGTTAAGGGCTGTTGAAATCTAAGTTATATTAATTGATTGTAGTTATGGGAAAAGTTGAAGGACAAGGTGAATCTTGGCATGGTCATGTTACTGCAGTAACGGTTGCACCAGAATACCGCAGGCAACAACTGGCCAAGAAACTGATGAACCTGCTGGAAGACATCAGTGACAAAATGTAAGGAGGTTAAAACTAGTATAAAAAAGGAACTCCATTGCACAGAGAAAATGCAAGAGAAACTTAGATATATCATAATATTGTAGTTCCACTTTTCTTATTAATATGAACCTTCTCTCGGCAGTGATAAGGCTTACTTTGTGGATCTTTTCGTGAGAGCTTCAAACACACCAGCCATAAAAATGTATGAAAAGGTAAGAGTTTTTCTACTTCTCTTTCGCTTTTGGACATTCGGTACATCATTTTCGTTCGCATTAGCTGTAACTGCCTGTAGTTTTTTACGTACCTTGCAAGCACTAAAAACTTATATTGAGCTGGTGATAGTTTTTGTTTTCTTTAAACGTTATTATTTTTTTCTTTTTTAATTTCAAATAGTGGGCAACATCATTGTTTTAAAATGCGATCAGAGGCGGCGCCGCATCACCGCCTCGCGGCGGAGGCGCGTCGAGCCGTCTGCCTCTGGCGGCATTTTGCATATTCAATTTTATAATTGTTTTTAAACAAAAATTATGTCAAAATAATATAATTCTCTAGTGGTGGTTCAAGAGCTTGAATCTCGAAATATGTAAGAAGTCTTGAAGGATTAGAATGTAAAAGAATTTAATTTGTATTTAATAAAAAAACAAAATCACATCTAGAATGAATTAATTTGAATTAATTAAAAAGCAAGTATATGAATTTTTTTTAACTTTGATGGATGGATAAATGAATGTGTTTTATACTTAAAGATGCTTTTATTATGCTGATTTTATGATTTTAATTTTTTTTTAACGTTCGGATTGACCTCGCCGGCTTGAGGCGGTCCGCCTCGCGCTTCAACGGCCGACCGCGTCGAGGTGTTATCTGTATTTTTGAACATTGGGCAACATACATTACATTTTAGTCTGAAACCTTTTCTTTACCAAACACGAGACTCATACATCATAGTCATTCAACACTTATAGAGCACCAAATAAGTTTAAATCTTGCTGAAATGTGTCATATCAGATTTGGATTGAAGCAGCCTAGGATTCTGTGTTCACTTTATTGATTTATAATGTTCTAGAAGAAAATAAGGAAATGCAACAACAAATTAAATATGGAGACATGAGATTCATTGGTAGCATTTGAGAATTATTCAACTGCAAGCAAATGCAACTGCTCATTAATACGCCTATATTACTGTGCATAACATAATAAAATCCAGAATATGCATAAATAATTCTCACAAAAAAATGAAGTAGAATACATTGAATGATTGATTGGTTCATTTAGGTATGGATAAGCAACATGATCTAGTAGCTGCCAGGTTCGTTTTTCATTTTCCAGCTAATGAATCCATTCCAATATGTATAAATTGATTATGCGAGATGGCAAGAGGGAGGCTTATTCTGTTGATCACTGGCCGGCTGTTATGCCACTACTTAATCGTGAATACATGAACAATAATTAATACTTTGTTAGAATGGAAGTACTATACTGTATCATCGGGACTTAAAGAACATATAGGTTGCTCCATCCTTAGGCCAAGCCCAAAAATATGCACTTTTCAGATAGCATCCACTGTCTCATAAAGGGCTATGTGCTTCTGCTCTCTTCTCTTTTCTATCCCTAAAACTTCTGTTGGTATAGATCATGCTTCCATTCAACTTGACCCCAACACTTCTCCTTGTTAAACAAAATTCTGCTAGTGCTTTGGATAACAAGTTTGGTTGTCAATCAATAAGCACATGCCTGATAGTGGAAGTAGGACTGCTCGATGCACTAGGATTCTCCTGAGGCAGGTCAAGGCATGTTAGCTTGGCTTGTGAAGGAGCTGATGGTGACAGTGGTTCTGTAGAAAATGGCAAAATGCTACCAACATGTAAATTAGTGACCAATTCGTCACTTCTCTTGCCGCTTAATACAGGCATTAACAAGGATAGTATCACTAGGAAAACAAATAGAGTGTGGAAAATACTGGAAAGAAAAGCAAATAGAGATAATTTACCCATCGGCGTCATGGCATACTAAATGCATGCATGAAATTGTTGCTATATAGTTGTTTCTGCAAGGTCAACTGGTTTAAAAACGGACTGTGTTCTTTCCTGCCAATTTTCATGATTATGCCTTTTCCTTATCATCTCTGTATATGAGAATATTATGATGCTAATTATATCCTTTTACTTCTATTTTATCAGCTTGGATATGTAATATATAGACGGGTTCTACGTTATTATTCAGGGGAAGAGGATGGGTTAGGTGAGTTTCACATCCAACTGTGGCATTGTGATCTTTTGCAGTTCAAATTGTGTGGCATCTCATATTATCATTTAACGGTTTGTTTTCAGATATGAGGAAAGCATTATCTCGGGATGTTGAAAAGAAATCTATCATTCCCCTCAAACGTCCAGTTACACCTGATGAACTAGAGTATGATTAGCTTCATTTTCCAATATGTTTCTGCCAACTGAACTTGTTGATGCCTTACAACTTGTTCGTAATTCTTGAGGTGATATTAGGATGTAAAATTGGGCATGTCAAGTGTGATATTTGATGTTGTATTTCCTGTAATCACCTCTTCAGCAGCAGAACATTAACATGGACATATCACTTGCGTTTTCAATTTAAAAACTGCATTTCTATAATTTCTGAATTTTTTTTTTTTTTTTTTTTTCATATTTTATGTCTGATGACGGCATTTGCTGGGGGTGGTCCCAAAGTCATTTGCTTGTTGGTCGCTTACAGAGCAAAGAATGAAGCTAGAAACTAAAAGTAGTGATGGATGATAATGGGGATTGGAGTTGCATTGCTAAAACATTTTGCTTTGGCTACGACTGATTCCCTTTACTTAAAATCATGTCTTGTCTACATTTTACAATGAAATTCTCCATTTCCTTGTTACCCATCTGACATGGCTAAATGAAAGAATGATTCCTTTTTACTTTTTACTTTTTTGCTTTTATGCTTACCCTTTTAAAGATTTCATCATCTCAAAATATGCCAAACCAAACATAGATTATTATGCCAACCACAAGGTCTCTCCTTTTATGTGCATTGATGAGTAGGTCTGCTTTTGAATTCCTGAATCCTTTATTTGATGTTATAATCCAACATGGCCTCATCAATATCAATGTGCACCACTGACAAATTATATGATTTGGGTTGGAGGGCTTCTATTCCAGGTCAATTACTTTTAAGTCCCCTTGAAACTAATGGGACCCTGGTGGTATTATTCATTTTCTTTTATCTTCAATAACTTGTTTAAATTGGTTGACTGGTAAGTAATTTTTGCCGTATTCATATGGGTGAGGCAAAATAATTGAATCGAATCGAATTTTGGTTTATGTTCGGTTTATATTTGAGTTAAATCGATCAGTTCGGTTTGGTTCGAATTGTGAATCGGACCGGTGAATCGATCGGTTTGTAAAATCATGAATCGAATCGAACCGATCGATTTGAAGGTTAATTGATTAAAACTGAATCGGTTCGGTTGAAATTTCGATTTCTGATCGGTTCCGACAATTGCAAACTGATCAATTTTCGGATCGGTTCGGTTCATTCCGAAACCGAACTGATAAATTCCCACCCCTACGTACTCATAAAGTGGAGGGCTTGAGTCTATGGGTGTGTTGAGAGTATATTTAATTGTGAATTTTTAGCTTTCAGAGACTGGCTACCTGGGCTTATATTCAGGCGTGAAAATTTATTAAAATGTATTTCATAATAAAATAATTTTATTTTGTCTACTATTTTTGTGAAAATTAAATTTTATTCTTATTAAATCAATATTATGACTATTTTACTGATCGTATTCAATACTATTAGGGGAAAATGAGCATAATTTTAACAAAATTAATCGAAACCCCCATAATATTTAAATACTAAACAAAACATCATGATAGTAAGGTTGGTAGAAAATCTTGAATCACAAATCCTGATTAAGATCCCTTCTGTTTGGTTCGGGATTCGGGATTCGGGATGATTTTTCGTCACGAATGAAAATTTCAATCGGGATTCGGACCGATCCCAAATAAAAAATCGGATCGGGATTCGAGAATTTTTTTTATTCTGAGACAAGATGAGACTCGGACAGGACGAGACGTCCCGATTGTCATCCATACCTGATAATTTTATTGAGAGATAGTATTTTTGGAAGAGAATGAAATTATGTTTAAACATCATGAAAGTTTAAATTAGTTTTTCAAACATTATGGGGTTATTGTTATGCTAATTTGACAATTATCTTAAAAAGTCAGATCGGAATATGGTAGCAGAAAATGTCTACAACTAGTAGTTCTTGATGAGTTGGTCCACTGTCTAAGTCAATCCCATGATTCAAAGCTTTTGATACGATTCAAACAAGTGGTGGTGTACAAAAGACAAAAAACTTAAAGAGTGGAGATTAATTAGGAACTCATATTGTGTCACTAAATCTCTAGATATGGGATTTGATAATTGAACCTCCACTTGATGTTGATGTTGAACAAGTTGATGATAATACCCATCTCTTCACGTGTAATTATGGTGATCCTGTCTGCCATTTTTTGTTGAATATACAACTTAAGAGGAAACATTGCATTAGCACCAGCACCAGCACGTTCAAATAAAGGTGCCCACATTCTTAACAAAAAAACAACTTATTATGTGTTACCATTTATGTCCACTTGCTATTTTTGCTCAATTTTCCTTCTTTCACGGTCAATGAACTTTTATAAAGCTCTTCTAATACTGCATTACAGATGCTTCCTCTGATGTGGATAATGGGATTTTTTTGAATATGTGGAGACTCGAACTCATAAGTATCACGGGACTACAAGACTAAGTGGCGTGGCCAGAGAGAATATGATAAATGAACTGTTTGAAGATGTATAAAGTTAAAAGGACATGTATTTTATTTCATTTTCTTTTATTTCTTCCACATTAAAGAGACAGAGATATACACAATATGAAATGACAAGTATACATATCAATCTACTCTTTGAAAGATCACTTTGTCAATGTGTGAGTTGATAGTCTCTGGATCACAATAAGCAGAATAGTAAAAACTCTTTGCCACTGAGAGAAATATCTGCTTGACAAAGGAGTCAAAGCCACTTGAGGAACTTTGGAGTACTAATTGCACAAGCTCTTGCATGTCAGACTCTATTGAGAGAGCTGTGATGCTATTATTATCACTGAAGATGCCTTTGGCTTGTACCTGAAGAAAAAAACAAAACAAACAAAAGTTTAAAACTTATGAGAAGATTCCCAATTATATATGAGAAGATTAATAGAGAACTGTGATGCTTATCATACTTGATTCTTTTCTAGTTGATAATTAGGGTTTAGTAAAATTTAATTGGGAATCTTCTCATAATCCACTAAGGCAGTTCCTGTCTACTCATCTTCAAACACTAATTAAGAAGGCTAAAAATCATGTTGTCTTTCAAGTTAAGGGTAAATCATCCTCTAATAGATACAGAATACACAGTTTGAGTTAATTACTCAATTAATCTTTATATTTTTAATAAATTAATCAAACTCCAACTTACCTTTTGCAATTGGTAATGACCAAGTGTGTTGCATATTTTGTTGGTGAGATTGGAGAGTCGCCCATATTCAGAACGATACAAAAGCTCCCTTGAAAGCCAACGGCCAGCGCTTAAATTTATTATTTGCACTAATAATTCTGCCACTCCTTGGTGCCTATCTCCTTCGTCTTGCCACTTTGTCAGCCACTTTTCCCACTGTATTTTCAGTTTTTTTTAAAAAAAAAACATGCATAAGAGTTAAATTCATTGGAATGTGTTATTTGGTGTTTTGCAAATTTTGGTAAGTGGCAGAATTGATTTCTTTGGCCCTTTTTCAATTTGTTCATGGCACTAGCACCGATCCATAAACCACAATCGTCCACGGAGTTCCCTTTTTTTTTTCTTTTTTTAATTCACTTTTATAAACCCATTAATTATAATTTAGATTAGGATTTTTTATATATTCTGTTCACTATATATCGTTTGATATAGAATTTGGTGAGCTTATAATTAGTTTATATTCTCACAATAACAAATATAAATTAACTTATATTTTTAATCATTATTTTTTACTAAATGATGTCTTACATGGAATGGAATGTTACTTACCGACTCACGCAACTGGTGGCCAATGTCACGACCCTGTGCTACGAGTGCATCCAATGCCATATGGTTCAGCGTCCCAAGTAATGTCCTCCCAGTAAATCCCTGTCCAGTTTTGTCCGAATCCGAACTCCTGTTACACAAATCAAATCAAAACTAACGTTTGAGTGTCTTTTAAGGGTAACTCATTTAGACCCTTGAAACTCCCATTTTGGAATCAGACCTAGGGACAAATTCAGCTAAATAACACTTCGTTTTATTTGTTGGATTCTACAAAATCTTTATAACATATAATCGTATTGACATAAACGACAAGGTATATGATAAAATGAAAGCAAATAAACAAAAACAGGCCTGATCCTTTGGGTTAATTATGCATGAGCTTTCATGTATTAGATGAGTCTTATTATCACCGTATTTGAATATGATTCTATCAGTTTACGTGTTTGTTCTCATCCATTTAGGACTTAATCAATTATAATCCACCAAACGAAAATTAGTTTTTATATAAGTGAAATCGACATTCGGATTTTCTTATTATTTGTAATAAAATAATATTATATAAGATAATAATACATATAAGGAAGAGACATATACCTTCTTTAAATTTATAAAAAAAAAAAAAAATCGAATTAAATTTGTTATTATTATTACATACCTTCCGTTAATATACTCCCGAGCATTGATACAGTTTCTGAATTCATTAACAAACGATCTCCTCTGATTAGTAGAATCATTTTGTTTATCAAAATAAGATGCGATTGTCTCAACCAAGACTGCTGTTTTTGCCCATGCAATTCTCTCTGGCCACCTTTCTGGTTCATATATATTGGCTGTTGCCACAAAATATGCTAAGAGAAGAGCTCTTCTTGTCGTCCCAAAATTCTCAAGTTTACATTCTGTGTACCACCTGTACATGTTGTGTTTTGTCACCTTACTAATTTTTCATTAAATATTAATTAACTTAATTAAGCTTTTGCTTACTTAGATAACTTACTTTTGCAAACTGATCCATTCGGCCTGATGTACAGCTTGGCAATTATTGTAATCCAATTTTGCAAGATTAAGATAAACATTGTTGTTCACATAGGGCATCCTGAAAAAAATATATAAAAGAAAGAAAGAAAATGACCAGCCATTAAAAATTTTCATGCCAAAGAATATCACAGTGCTATAGCTGCTACCGCTGTATCATTCAGGTGTAGGTAGATAAAAAATATAATTTTAGAACGAATTATTAATAATAGACAAGTCTAGATTCAATAATGATAGGGCGGCCCTCAGTTGATCTAAATTTTAGAGAGCTAGAGAGTCTAGATAATTTCTTAAAATATGATCTTTATTGTTAAATAATAAAATTATAAAAAATTTATATTATATATTTAAATTTAATAATTCTTTAAAATTCGATAACCTTAATTTTAAAATATAAAGGGCCACCTCGGAACAATCCGAAGAGAAAACGGCAAGGACAGGAGCCAATTTTGTTGCTACACTGGGTAACTTTCAGGATAATTCTTGGTGACAAATGAAATAAGAAATTAAATAATTTAAAAAAGTATAATATTATTTATTAAAATATATACCTATAAAGAGTCTTGCCAATCCAAACGTCATTTTCGCCGCCGTATTGTTCTATGTAAAGTCTCGTTTCTAATCTGGGCATGCTTGCATACCATGGCACCTCCAATGCGAAAGCAACCTGTGGATCCAGTTATTATTATTATTTAATTATTTATTTATTTTAATTAATATGTTAAAGCTTCTCGTTTTCAAGGCCTAGTCAATTACAATATCCTTTGATCATGAGATATAGATACCAGTGCTACATGCCAAATGAGTTTTTAAGTAAATTTATCATCTCTCTTATTCACGATGTGGCACTGAAAAACAAATCTGGGTCCCATCCATGTAAAAAATAAATAAAATGGAAACAATTGTTTAATGTTAAAGGAATTTTTGGACCATACCTCACCAGGCAAGTCCTTTGCTATAATCCATTTATCTAGGAGCTCATCGGCAGCTTTTTTTCCTAGTAAAAATTTTCCTGAGAAATGCTTAGCATGCTCAAGAATTTTCTCTCCAGGGAATCCCAATTCGGAAGCCCTGTACAGGTTGTATATTCCAGTAACAGCCTGAGTAGACTGCCCAACGAAGCAAAAGAACTCACCACCTTTTTCAAAATTTCTGAACACATCTGCAAACACACCCAAAAGTCAAGTCACCATAATTTTTTTATTTGTAATAAATGGAGTTTCAGATTAAAAAAAGAAAAAAAAAAAAAAAAAAAAAACATACCTGCAGAAACATCATAGCCATGTAACCTTAGGAGCCTGAATCCCATGGCCGTGTCATCAAGATCCCGAACCCGGGTATTTCTTGCCCAGCAAATTCCCTCTTCAGTCCAATATCTGAAATTTAAGTAGCCTATTTAGCTGAAGTATCTAATTATTTAAGTCTTGGTACTTGTTTTGTTTGATTAATTATATGCGGTTGGTTAAAAGATATAGCATAGCTCATATGAGTAGGATTTAGTTGGTCATACCTATAAACATAATCCATACATTCTTTAATCTCTGGTTGGAAATATCTTGAAATTCCAAGGCGTTGCAATCGATCAACCGCCCAGATATGTTCGAAAATATCAACCGGATATACATTTGGGACTAATTTTATTTTATTTTATTTTTTGAAAAAAAAAAAAAAGCAAGAGTGACAAAATTAGAAACTAGACAAATTAATCAGGAAAGTTAAAAAGGATATATATAAAAATATCTAATATCTAATAAAGGATAGACAAATTAAAAGGGGCTTTATTTATATATATATATATATATAGATATATACCTCCACCATTGAATCTTTGGACAGCTTTTGTTAAATATTTCAAGCAATTATCATCTTTAGTTTGCATAAGAGCATAGGCAGTTGATGATGGAGAGAACAAGAATGAGCCATCTTGGCACTGCAATTTTAGAAGCTTTTCCCAGTGGAGGTCAGGCATTCCTTCCAAGCTATGGAGTAGTGTTGTGGGCACATTATGCATAATGTCCTGTGGTATCCTATCTCACATGCATAATAATTACATTTACATTATTACTATGTAAAGTGAACAACAAATGGACCTAGCTCTTATAAACTTTTCAAATTAATTTATCTTTAATAAGATAAGATAAACTTGTGAAATCAAAAGCAAGAAACATAATTATGATGAACACACACACCTTGTGAGCTTTAAATTTCTCTTGGCGTAGATCTTTTGCAAGACAGGAGAGTCATAGGGTACTTCAATGTTTACACTTCGAGCTAGTTCTAGAAGGGAAGGGAAAGCAACTTCAAAGCCAATGGGCATGTGCTCATCATTCTCATTTTCAAGCTTCGATATGTTTTCTTTAAAAAACATCAATCCTATATACGCATGCATGTTAATTATTATAATTAGCCTTAATTAATAATTAAACAGTAGTAAACCCATCTTTTAAAATGGGATTATATATAGCTACAGACCGACCATCATGATTAATAATTAATATTTAAGCCCAAAAAAAAAAAAAAAAATATCAAGTACCTTTTTCACACTTATCTTGATGGATATTCCATGATGTGAGTGCAACAACACAAGCTAAAGTGTTGATCAAGCGATCGTGGGCAGAGAACAAATCAAGGTCACCCCAAGAGCCATCGGGAAGTTGATTATTGGCAATCCATTGAAGGGCTGATGGGAATTGAGGGTCACCAGAGCCTTTAATGTCTTTAACAAGAGCTACCCACGCCGTGTCATAAGCCGAAACGCTTATCTCTCCGTCCTCCATGGAACCCAACATTGATTTAATGGTATGCACATGTTCCTTTATCTCATTTGATACACATACCTTTTGTTTTTTTGTTTTTTTTTCAACAAAACAAATCACATCATTAATTACCATAATTATTCAGTACCCTTTACTGCACATAATAATTATTTTTTTTTAACCAAAAAAAAAAAAAAAAAAACAGAAGTTTTGTTAATTATATTTGTTTCACCTCAATTGCTTCATCTTCTAATTCATCCTCAACAATCTCTTGCCACTTTATGACTGGCAGACCATTTTGAAACACGTCTGTATATTCTGTACAATAATAACACACACCACATATACATATATACACACATATAAGTATATGTATTAACTGTAAAATTCTGTTATTGAATAAAGTAACTAAATTGACTGTTCGTCATAGAACCTTGGATGCGAGGTCTCGATATAGCACTGCATCTTGGCCGAACATCGGAGTTAACTCTTTTGTCTATGTCCCGGAACGGCCAAACACCTATATTAAAAAAGAAAAAAATTAATTAATTAAAAATAATAAATTAATCAACATTTTACCTTTTTCTGATTGGCTGAAAATCCTTGAAGAATATCAATATTATTTATGTAACCTTCTTGATAAGGAAAGGAAATTAATATGAGATACTATAGAGATACTTAACGCATATCTACTAGAGTTTGATTAGATGCAGAGAAAAACTTTGTGTTTAGCTTTTTAATAACTCAGTATCGGATCCAAATCCAAATTCATGTTAATGATTACGCTTGAATGAATGAAACATCCATAAGTGCCCGATGAAGAAATTAAAGAGAGCTTACTGTAGAAAAATGGAAGCTTAGGGGTTGGATGATTTTGATTGAAGTTGAAGGAGGAAGAAAATCGTAGGCAGGTGCCGGCAACCACAGGAGAGGAGAAGCTGGTGGTGGAATAATAAGAAGACATGATTTGTATGTAATATTTATTTTATTTTTTTAAAAAAAAAAGAAGTTAAATTGGATGTGATTTTAATTTGATGAAGAAGAAGAAACCCAAAGGGGTTAAGTATTTAAAAGCCAGAGATAAGAGAAGGAGGCAACAGGACAGAATCGAGTTCCCAAGAGATTCCCGCTATTTGCTGCATGGGATCATCCAAACCAAAACTAATGAACTGAGCTCCTGTCCTTTTCCTCTTTCTCTTTCTCTTTTAATTTTTTTTTTTTTATATTTTTTTAATTATTTGTTTTGATGAGCAGAAGTTTGTGAGTAATCATATTCTTTTATACTGCAGTGGTAGTGTGATAGGGCTTTATATTTGGTATTTATTACATCATATATATCAAATCAATTAGTGATTTTTTTTAAAAATATTTATTTAACAAACTTGACTGTTATTAACTAAAATGCATAAAATTCTTGTTATGAAATTTGCATACATGGTTTCTTTGTTTTGTTTTTGATGCAAAATCTCCATCTATGCAGCCAAGAAGTAATTAGTGTTGCTTGATTTGGTGTGTTCCTACAATTTTATTTTATTTTATTTTTTTCTAAGTTTTCTAAACTAATTAGAGAAAAACATTTTTAGCAGATATGATATAGATTTTTGGACCTTCCATGTAAAATGATTCCATAGATGACACTACCATCCATAAAATTAAATTATTAAGAATATATATGTTTTATTCCTAAATTGTACTGGTATTTACAATAATAAAAAAACTATCAAAACTTTCTACATTAGCTTTATAAAAGCAATGTCTAGATATATAAGTCCATAATGGCCTTCCAGGGGCGTGATTTCACATAACTCTATTAGTTTATTATAAAGATTTGAATCTTAAGTGAAGTAAATGGATTATAAAAATTAAATTTCGGTCTCAAAGTATTTCCAAATATTTGAAAAAATTTCAAAATAATTATTTACCCCTGATATTATTTCTGCCGGAAGACTGATATTATTAACATTTTATCCATAACCACAATTCATCCATTAATTCTTCAACATTAATCGGACCTCCATTTAATTTTACCCTAGCTTCATTCTAATTAATTATGGATGGATCACCCAAATTTGAGTCCATAAATATTGATAATTATCATATAAAAATTCGTTTTTAATATGATTTCAATGAGTTCCCTTAATCAAACCACTGCCTATGAGTCACCAACCCATTCAAGAACAGGCACATAGTCAGAGCCCCTCCCGCTATTTGAGAGCTTAAGGTTTTGTTCTATTTTACTGGGGCTCTTTTGAATGGAAATAGGTATTTAAGTACATAATAATACATTTCTTTAGACATAACTTGGTTTCTTTTGTAATATAAATACAACTTTTTGTTTAAAAATCAATAGATGCGAAAATAAATAAATAAATAAAGCTCACACAAAAAATAATACCATCTTTAAAAATAATAAAAAAAAATAGTTTCATTGTTTTTATTGATGCACTAAATTTCAACTTTTAAAAAAAAAAAAAATTGTGCAAGGTAATCAATCTAATCTTCGTTATACTTATGTGAGTAAGTTTGGAACCTAAACTTTTTTTTTTTTTTTTTAACATGAAATTTTTTACTAATCAATCGATTGACGCCCAAAAAATAATAGTGATATGAAACAATCAAATAATTGTGATAAAATAATATCACAAAAAAAAAAAAAAATGGGTTCATTGTTCCATGTGGACATCTTACCAAATTAAGTTTGAACAAACCAAAAAACAAACATATACGTAAAGTAACACAAACCACGAACTTTTTTAAAATGCCCACTATTAATTAATTGTCAATTGTGCGTACCATATAATTATACTGAGTTCTATCAAACAATTTGTGATTTACATGTCAAAAGTTTTACCAGTAAAATAGAAAATGACCAAAATACCCTTGTTCGTCTAAATGCATCAACTCTCCTCTCATATTTCAAAATCTATTATTCTCTGTTTTAAAATAGTACTTAGAAGGCGGTCTGAGTCTATTTCTCCATTACTATTTTGTTCATAGAAGGAGATTTCTCTCCTTTTCTTATGAATTCAACCTCTCTATAATACCAAAAGCATGCAAAATGGTCTTTTCAAATAAATAATTGTCCTATTATGAAAATACTATTTTGGCTGCTTTACAGATGGGCCTAGACCTGCTAAGGTTCCGGTTCGGAATCGGCACTGAATCGGAACATAACCGGTTGGAACTGGACGGTTCCGGTTCCGGAACCTAACCGGTTCGGTTATATAATATATATATATATATATATATTTTTTTTTATTTGTAATTTAATGTAATTATGTAATGTAATAAATTCAAATTCATAATTTTAAATTATATTAATTTATCAATCTTAATTTTTTATTTTCAATAAAGCAAAAAAAAAAAAAAAAAAAACGGTTGGAACCGGAACCGGAACCTGAACCGAACGGTTCGACGGTTCGGAACCGAACCGCCGGCCAGGTCTAGATGGGCCTTTTGGTTACAAAGAAGTAGCATGTTGGTTTGCGAAAATTATATTATGTGCCGGGTGTATATGCCTTCTCTCTCACAGCAGGCGGGCCCCACACAGCTGTGGGCCCGCCTGCTGTGAGAGAGAAGGCATATACACCCGGCACATGATATACCACCTCGTTGGTTTGCACCTACATGGTTTCCAACATGAGAGTTTGAATCTCATACTTCGTAAAAAAAAAAATATTACTTTCAAATTTTTTATTATTTTTGTGTTACTTAAAATAGATAAAATGACAACTTCATCTATCAAAACACTCTTGCTAATTTGTTAAAAACAAAATTAACTTTCAATTTTTTATTTTGTTTTACTAAATTTTATTTTAGCAACATAAAGTTTCAATGAATTTTGAAACATAAAAGCGGTAAATGATATACTTATTAAAACAACATGATGATATTCATCATTTTCCCTAAAAAAAAATTAACCAAAATTATTATTTGCAGCACTTTCTCTTATGATATTATTATATAAGGCAAAGTCAATTTTTACCTTCGAAATTATCTGAAATTTTTTAAAATGTTGACAAATAGAATAATTACTGTGGCCAAAAATCCTTTTTGTGCTTTTTAATTCCAAAAGCCAAAAATCTATTCTCTTACAAACTTCAAAAATGTCGTGTCTCTGGCTCTCTCTCTCTCAAAACTCGAGAGGTATTTCTCAGGAAAAAAAAAAAAAAACTGCATATTCAAATTCCAGACAAACAAAACCGTTATCTTCATCTTTTTTAATTTAAGTTTCTGTTGCTGTAGACAAATTGCCTACATAATTTATGGATATATGTAGTTGGGTGACAGGTGGTCGATGGTGGGGATCGATTGGTTCTTATGAGGAAGGATTGAAGATTCAGATTGAAGCCTTGGGAGAGACAGATCCTAGAGTCTGAGAGACTTGCAGGTTTCTGTTTTTCATTAACAGTACAATTAGCATATTCAATGAGATGGGTAAGTAATACTTCAGCTTATTCTCAGTTTGATGACGGCTCTGGTAGTGGTCGCTTCGTCGTCGAGTGTGAAGTTTGATGACGTATTCTAAATTATAAGAGTGCGAGCGTTTGATGATCTTTTGGGCAATTTAGGTAGAAAGGAAACCAAATCGAGAGTGAAAAATATGATGGCTTTTCATGATTTGTGATTCGGTGGTTGTTGTGGTTGGGCTTTTGCTAATTTGTGACTTGGGGAAATTTAGATAAATTTGCTTAAAGTTATGACCTGGGTTTATTTTTTTTATTTACTAAAGACGACGAAATAATAGGATTTGATTAAGGGCGTCTTTGGGTAAGGATACGATGACTAAATGAGGTTTCAGGGTGTTTTAGTCTTTTCTCATAAATTTATTAACGGAATTTACTTCTGTTACCGTTAAAGTGGAAATTGATAACTTTTAACAATGGGTGGACCGCCGAACGTTTTAAAAATTTTCGGATAATTTCAAATTTTTGATTAACTTCGAATATAAAAAATGACTTTGTCCTATTATATATCCACTAAATTGAAATGATAGATTTCCTTGAATAAATTTTTATTGAATTGGATGATTTGAGAAGAGCAAACATCAAAACCACATATTAGTAGTAGATTTTCAGATAATGAAAGACCAAAACTTTGTGGCCCATCATAAAAAACATTGTGTTTTCTGATTTTATTTTATTTTATTTTTAGAAAGAGAAACACTGAATATGACCTTTCCTGATTGACTTTTTGTCTATTTTTGTTCAATACATTATTGTAAAGCCTCTAATTCATCTCAACTTTGCTAGTTTATTCGAAGAAGCTAGAAATTTATTTTAGGTTGAGCTAAACAATTTATTTTATGTAGGAGATTTATCTCAATGAAAATGGAAAGTTATGTTGTTAAATCTCAAATGATGATGAATCCATAAATTTAAAGAAGTAAAAATTCAAGTATTTGAGCTCTTCAATTAACAGTATTTGTCGACTCCTGCCTAATACTGAACAAACAGCTTCTATCTTAATGGCTAAATGCTTATAAAGTTCATTTTAATAAAAAAGACAAATACGAACAATATATACAAATTGTAGTATCCAGTTTGTATCAACTTGAATACAATTTCAAAGATTGTTGCCATCATTATCGGAAATGAGATCATCACTTTTTGACAATGGTGCAAACCATCAAAATAATTGAGTGGCTGTAATAGTAACCTTGAGTTTCACTATAAATTGAGAGCTCAAAACCATCCCAACAATTAAGCTTCATGTAAAGAAATGTTAGAGAGTGTAAAGAGAGTGAGGTTTTTTTGTAAAGTTTCAAATACTTGTAAATTTTGTTCTTGTAGTAATAGAAATCAGTTTTTCCTCATAAACACTCTTTAGTGATCAGATAATCGCAACAAGTGGTATCAGAGCTTTGGTTGTACATTAGGGTCGTAAAATCGAAGAACAGAACTCAGTTCAGAAAATTATGCTTTCCGGAAAGTTCTCAAAAATCAATTTTAAGCATATCATCAGCTTGTTCACATCGAGACGAGCACGATGATATTTTTCGGCGATCAAACAGAGCTCTAGATAAGCATCACGCGCCGCACGCGTTTCAAGCGCTCCAGAGGTTGAAGATGATACACATCAGTTTCATATCATCAACACGACATCACCACGTCAGCTATTCCGATACAGTCATCTGCCACGTCAGCAACTCTGGTACAATCAGTCGAAACATCAACGCCAACTAGGCAGTTCTAGTACAGTCATCCGCCATATCATCACCATGTCAGCAGTTCCGGTACATTCATCTGCCACGTCATCTGTTCCCATGCCACGTCAACTTTTCCGGCATAGTCAGTTGCCACGTAATCATTTCTAATACAGTTAACTGCCACATCATCTGACACGTGTCATACATGTCTAAGTCAAATTTGGACCAACGAATAGTCAAATCTACCATTTTCGACCATTCCGGACACAACATTGACCTCGGATTTGTGAAAATCAATTTCGATTTTATCATATTTTCATTTTAAATTTTAAACTTAAAATGGAAATGGAAGATTTACATTCTGGTGCAATGATTAAGCTGACGATAACTAATTACTCTCTCCGGAGACCTCGAATGATAGATTATTTACACTGCAAAGATCTGTACGATGTGATCGAGAAAGAGGGAGTGAAAACAGATTATGTCAAAGAGAGTGATTAGAATAAACTCAACAATAGAACTCTTGGTCAGATTAGTCAGTGGATCAGCCACAACATCTTCCACCATGTAACACAAGATACAAATGTTTACGAAATATGGATAAAGCTGGAAGGCATGTACCAGACCAAGGCATCTCGAAATAAAGCCTTTAATAATGAGGTGTTTGGTGAAATTGAAGTTAAAGAGTGGAACATTAGTAGCAGAGCACACCAATGAGTTCCATAGTCTTGTGAACCAGTTGTCTACAATAGACATGCAACTGGGAGATGAAGTACAAGACATTCTACTACCCAGTTCACTTCCTGATAGTTATGAGACATTGGTGGTTACTCTTAGAAATTCGGCTCCATGAGACAAACTTACCTTGTCAATGGTAAAATATGCCTTGTCAAATGAGGAGGCCAGAAGAAAAGACGTGGGCATAGATCAGACACAAGCCCTCATCACAGAGAATCGAGAAAGACAACGAGATATAAATCAAGATAGAAAGAGAAAGAGGTAGAAGTAAAATTATAGGCGAATCCACAGACAGAAGAAAGCCTACTTACAAGTGCTACTATTGTGGCATAAAAGACAATTTAAAGAAGAATTGCTGAAAGTTATAACGAGAGCATGGTCAAGGCAATTCCCTATCGAAGAACAACGATGCATGGACATTAGTAATTGTCTCAATAGATGTAGTCATATACTCCATCCAATAAGAGACATGTATTCACATCGCAACTCAAGATGTTGAGTGGGTAGTAGATACTGCAGCATCCTACCACGTCACCTCTCACAAAGATTTCTTCACAACATACAAAGTATGAGACTTTGGTGCAGTGAAGATGAGAAATATTAGTTCCTCTCAGATAGTGAGAATTGGTGATATTCAGATACAGATAAATGCAGGTTGTACAATAATCCTAAAGGATGTTAGACATGTTCCAAAATTTTAGCTCAATCTACTATCGAGGGTAGCCATTAACCAACAGGGCTATGCTAGTCACTTTAACAATGGAACATGGAGAATGATAAATGGTGTCATGGTGATAAATGGTGTCATGGTTGTTGCCCAATGATATATTTACGACACTTTATACTGTTAGTGTTCCTAGAACATGTCAATGATCTCTAAGAGTGATTCGTGTGTGAAAATTACCAAAGGGAGTTGCGGAAAAACTTACTTTGATCGGTTTTAGGATTTCAAAATTCCTTTGGATGTAGAAGCTTCAAGCTTTAAATCGTGTTCCAAACTCTCGGGTGAGTTTCCATATCACCTTAATTGACTCATTGTAAGTGCTGGCTAAATGAAATTTTGCAATAAAATTTCAATGGAGGAGGAATGAGCTCACGGCAATGAGCTTGGAGAGGAAAGAAAGAGTGATGTGAATAGTAACTATTACCACTTCCAAAGTTGACTTGCCTTTAAACATTGAGTTTGTGTGTTGGACTTGGTTTGAGTGTTTTAAAAGCAATCTAAGCTTTACTCAACCATTGACAACTTTCATCAAATGTCAAACATCTTGATGTAAGTCAAGTGTGTCCCACCACTTTTAAATTCCAAATTTAAGTCGGCTAATCCAACACGCAACTTCGCTTGGACCCGGGTTCGTTTAATTCCGAAATAAACGAATTTACCGTTGCGACATTATTAAATCCAATTTAATTGAATAATAATGCCTTGCAAAATTATTACGAAAGTCGCTTACGAATTAATTCCAAATTAATCTGTTCGCTTGAATTAAAGTCCAATTTAATTTCGTTGTTGAAATCCGATTTCAATTAATAAATCTAATATATTATTTTAGCCCAATTAATTAAATAGTAAAATATAATTTCACTATTGAATTCATTTTGCCGATTAATTCTAAATTAATCGCGTTGTCTCATCTCAACGAATTTAATCCCAGATAAATTCTCGACGCAATTAATCCCAGATTAATTCTTACCGTAATTAATCCCAGATTAATTTTCTCTCATAATTAATCCCATATTAATTCTGTTCGAGTCAAATGTCATCGGTGAATCTTCGGGAAGCGACCCATGAGATCCATGGATATATTAGCAGTAAATACGGTTATCGGACTATCCGAATACGTGCGTACCCAGTACCACGTTCTTATCGATTTACAAGACATGGTTGGCTTCTAGTAAAATATTGTGCCTACCAAATTCTCCGGAAATATTCTTTTAAGGAATACATAATCTTTATCAGGCGTAGTATACTAGGTATTGCGTGTATTACGATCCAGTACCAGATGTCACATGCTAGGCCTAGGGCTAGAATTGTGTCTGTCCCGTACAAAGCATATATCGGATCACTAGAAACTAGTCTCTATAATCGGATAATCATGACCTAGTCATATTATCCCGATGACTGCAGTACTTAAGAGTACTAGTTCCGTATCATACGTGATCATCATCTCCATATGACTGAAGTGATACTTCCATCTTGACATCACACCCAATACACTATGATTCTCAATATACCCAGAAGAGGCGTACACAGAACCTGTTAAAGCCCCGGACGACCAAAACCAAAGCGTATTGATTGTTGCAAGTATCTGCGATGTAAGTCTCAGGTTAAGACCAAATACACCTACCCTGATTCGGATTCCCATAGACACATAGTCATACTACTAATAGGATTCCGAGGGGTCTATCCAGAGCGAAGCTGTTCCCGTACCATCGGCAAACAGAACCTCCTATCACACTTGCATAAGTATCCAATACTTAAATATATGAGAACTATGACGTTAAGCTTCCATAACGCGCACAAGTGCAATACTAGCCTATTCCGCATTATCGATATCCAGTCTCGATAATACTAGGATTAAGGATATTTAATGATTAAACCTTTCGTGGATTAATACTGTCTCATATCTTATTAATTCGGTACTAATCATATGGACTTTTATCATTTATATATCTAAGTAATCCAATTACAAAATGATAAAAGAGCAATTTTCTATGTCACATAATTAATTTGTACAAAGAACACCATGTCTTTTACAAATAGTGATGTTATAGGTCATAATTGTCCAACAATCTCTCACTTGGCCTATAGCCAATCACTCAAGTGTCCAACACATGAACTATATACGGGTCGCTCATGCTTATGCTGAGATATCGCTTTCGCCAGCGGATTTACAAGGTTATCATCTGATGTGATTTATTCGATCATCACATCGCCACGATGTATGATCTCACGAATCAGATAAAACCGTTGAAGTACATACTTGGATCGTTGATGAGACCGTAATTCTTTAGCCTGTGTTGTAGCCTGGCTCAACTGCTAACAGAACTACTCCTAATCTAATTAGGAATTTTATAGATCCAAAATGCTTCTTCTGCTGCCTCAGCTGCAACAATATAATCCGCTTTTATTGAATCAGCAACAATATCTTGCTTGGAAGAGTTTCAGCTCACTGTTCCATTGTTCAAACAAAATAGGTACCCTGATTGCGACTCAAAGTCGTCTTCATCGGTTCGAAAACTTGCAACGGTGAACCCAGTTACCTCAAGTTCTCCTTCTCCATAAATTAAGAAAGCATCCTTAGTTCGTCTAAGATACTCAAAGATGTTCTTTACATCAATCCAGTGACCATCACCTGGATCGGCCTGATTGTGACTCCATATGCTCAAAGCATATGAGACACCAGGTCGTGTACGTATTTTTCAATGTACGAGTTCTCGGAGAGTTCAAATAACTTTTAGATTTATCCCAGTAGATCCTTATTCCTAGAATAAAGGTTGCATCTCCCAAGTATTCCATGGAGAATTTTAATGAAAGCCAAGCTTTCATTGATTGTAATATGGGAATGTCATTGCTAAGAAGCAATACATCATCAACGAATAGGAAAATCATTGTCAGTGCACTCCCACTAACATTCTTATATACACAAGAATCATCTTCGTTTTGAATGAAACCATATATCATTATGATCTCATCAAAACGTTGGTTCCAAGAACATAATGCTTGCTTCAATCCATAAATGGATCGAGTTAACTTGCAAACCTTGTTTGCATGTTTTGGCACGACAAAACCGTCAGGGTATTGTAAACATCATCCAAAAGGTTTCCGTTAAGGAAATCGGTTTTGACGTCCATCTGTCATATTTCATAATTGAAATATACAGCAGTAGCAAGTATTATCCGAATGGATTTAATCATGGCAACAGGTAAAAGGTTTCGTCGTAATCGACACTATGTTGATGACGATACTCTTTCGCTACAAGCCTAGCTTTGTACGTTTGTATGTTGTCATCTATGTTTGTCTTCACCATGAAGACTCATTTGCTACCAATGGGCACAATGCCTTCTGGTACATCAACCAGTGTCCAAACTTGGTTGGTATATATGGAATCCATTTCGGACTTCATGACACTTTGCCATAAACCGGAGTCGATACCTTGTATCGTTTCCTCATACGTAGTACGTTCGTCTTCCTCAATAAGATTGACATCTACATGAGGTGAGATCAGAAACTCATACCTCTTAGGTTGTTTCCTGACTCTCTCTGACCTACGCGGTTCTTGTGTATTAGAAGATTATGGTACTGATTCATCCCTGATGAACTGTTCGTGTTCCGTTAAGGGATCGGAGCCAGGAATAGTATTACTCCGATTTTCAGCGAGTTCTACTTTCCTCACACTTACCACTGCATTTAGGTATTCCTCTAAGGAAAACCGTATGGAGAGCAACAAATATCTTTGTTCTCTTGTGAGTTGTGGAATTAGTTTCCTTAAGATAACCAATTACAAATAGGCATTTATCCGATTTGGATTCTAGTTTGGTACTATCCAAACATTTAATTATATGCCCAGCATCCCCAAATCTTCAGGAATGAGAAACCTGGTTTCTTTCCTGTCCATATTTCATATGGAGTCTGTCCAACAGACTTTGACGGAACCTTATTCAAAATAAGTATTGCATTTTTCAATGCGTATCCCTAGAAGGAAATTGGTAGCTCAGAACGACTAATCCTTGACCTTACCATGTCCAACAAAGTTCGGTTTCTCCGTTCAGACACACAACTCAATTGAGGTGTTCCGGGAGGAGTCCATTGTGAAAGAATATCACATTCTTTCATGTAATCTAGAAACTCATTGCTAAAGTATTCTTCACCACGGTCCAACCGTAATGTTTTAATACTTTTGCCAGTCTGTTTTTCTAATTCGTGTCGAAACTATTTGAATTTATCAAAAGTTTCCGATTTGTGTTTCAAAAGATACACATAACCATAACGCGATGCAACATCCGTAAAGGTTACGAAGTATTCATATCCACCTATAGCCTAGATAGACATGGGCCCACTTATGTTACTATGAACGAGGGCTAACAACTCGGTGGCACGTACACATTTACCGCTAAAAGGCGTTTTAGGCACTTTGCCTAATAAACAAGATTCGTAGACGTCATATGATTTAGGATCAAATCTGTCCATGTATCCATTCTTCAAAAGAGTGGATATACGAGTCTTGTTAATGTGTCCCAGAAGACAATGCCACAAATAAGTCTCATCTGATTTACTCAGTTTGAGCTTTTTGTTTGTCATGTTATATGTTTGAGATTCATTTATATTCGAAATATAAATATTGTTATTCACATCTAATGTGTATATCTCAATATCATCTTTATAAACAAAACACACAGTGTTCTAGAACATAAAGGTATACCCGCAACGGGTTAAATTAGATATAGAGATAATATTTCTAGTCAAACTAGGTACATTATAACAGTTTCCTAATTTAAGTACATGCCCAAAGGGCAGTTCCAAAACTTAGGTTCCCACAACCAAAACAGCGACTCTCGTCCCATTTCTGATTCGCATGTCGATCTCATCTGAAGCTAGTCTCTTGCTAATCAGCAGATCTCACACATCAGTACATATGTTGTACCACACCCAGTATCAAAATCCAATTTTTAAAACCAGTAATGTACACGTTTATTACAATAACAAACATATCTGAAGTCAGAGCCTTGCCCGCCTTCACTTCCTTCATGTCTGCCTTGTCCATATGGTAGTCACGCTTCCAGTGACCCCATTTGCCATAGTTTACGTAGACGTCTTGGGATATGTCTTTTGTCTTCCCATAAGACTGTGATGATTTTTCATTTGCCCTTTTTCTTTACACCCTAGAAGCCTTCGGCCAAGCCTTGGCCTTCTGAGATGTCGAAGTAAGATGCGTCTTACGCTTCTTGCCCTTTTGGAAGCTCTGGCTCTGCTTCCTTGAGCATAGCCATTAAATCTCCAAGAGTTTTCTCTTGGTTCATGATGAACCCGCCCCAGCATTCGGGCAGAGACTGTAAGATCAAATCTATGGAAGTCTCGGCCTCGTAGGTAATGCCCAGCTAACCTTAGATGTTCGATGTCAACAATCATCAGCGACACCTAGTACTCGACAGATGTACCCTCTGACATGCGCGATCGAAAGAGCTTCTTTTGCAATTCATACTTCTAATATCTATGAAGATCCTTTAATTTCAACATCATGGTATAAGGATCTAATTCTTAGTTCTGACGTCGAAATTAATGAGTCATTGTGACAAGCATGATTGATTTAGCACTAAAGTTATCATCACGATGAGTCTCCCAAAGCTCATGCTCTACTATTTGCTCAACTCCGGGCTCAGGCCCGAGAGGTTTCTCTATTACAGAGAGTAACTTCTTGGCTTCCAGGACTATCCTGAGATTCATTTCCCAATCTGGAAAATTAGAGTCGTTAAAGACATTATCGCCCATGATTATGTCCGCAACGTTAATCTTTCCAGCCATCTTGATTGCTATAGTCCAACTATCCAATCAACGATTTTAGGTACAATCAAAATGTAATGATTACTATAGTCCAACTATATAATCAACTACAAGTGGAGTAGTGTGTTGTACAATCTAACTGTTTAAAGAGAGCAATATTCAATATTAGTCCAGCTAATATATTTATAACAATGATAAATTAAAATAAAAGAGCGCGTATTGGCAAGTATTTAAACAAAATTGTAAATTTAATACTTGCCTCCCACTATTTTTCGGCGAGCCTCTAACCCTCTGTGGAGTACTCGGGAAACCTAGTTTCCTAGTGGGCTAAGATCCCGTTAAATAACACACAACCTTGACTTTGGCTAACAAGTTGTATGAAACTTAACTAGGTAGATCTCTAAGATCAATTGGATCCCATCCAATTCCTAGATCCAGTAGGTGGACCTCCAAGTCCGAAACATATATCCAATATATGTAAATATATCCAATATATTTCCTAACCTATTTCCTCTGAATCAACTAAGTCTTGGCTTTGGCTCAACAAGCTTAATGATTCCAGTTAAGCGGGACCCATTGACAGTGGGAAAGCTTCGTAATCCACGTCGATGAACTAGAAGTGACCTTGACTTTGGCCAACAAATCACAACCGCCCAAGACATGCGATATATAACAAAGCTTTCGTGGTTCAAACACATCCGCGATGGACATTGATCTTGACTTTGGCCAACAAACCAATGCCAATCTTGGATCTTGAGAGAGAACCACTCAATGGAAGAAAAAACGGTTAATATTTGATGAGGGTTTTTGCATAATTGGCAACCAATTTATTATCTTTGATTAGGTCTCATCATACACCCTTAAGCATGCATTCTAAAAGCATAATAAGGCGCGAAATAAATTAATAATGATATACGGATGGATATATAACAAATTATTCCTAGAACAAATCTCTCAATTTCCTCTCTCCCACTAGCACTATTCATATTTCTACCCAATTACATAACACTAAAAGAAACCTCATTTACATTGAGGGGAATTGGTGAGAAGAGAAATAAAATAAGAAAAAAGATAATAGGCTGGACACGCAGGTCCAATTTAATAAATTCTAAATTTATTACAACAATTTCCAAAATTGCCCACACCCTTCTAATATCCATATGATATACATTATTCATACAATACATCCAAGTATTCACACATAGCATGTTATTCAATCAATCTAATCCAATTAATTAATCTTTGAATTAATGACCATCCAATGTTCAAACAACGATTTGATTTGCGCGAGTCCAACTCGTTTAAGAATAAATACTCAAAGTACGTATTCTTGAATTATATCGAACTATAATTTTTAAATCCAATTTAATTTGTATTCAATACTAATTCTAATTTAATTCCAAATTAAATAATTACACTTATTTATGTGTCTTTTAGACTTAGATTCTAAATCCAATCTTAATGGGTCTCAAAGGCCCAATTAACATCCAATGTCAATTTAATTAAAGTCCAATGAGCTTTTAATTAATTCTTAAGGCATGTGATTTGGCCAATATGGATCAAACCCAAATGCCAAGGCCCAATTTAGAAATCACCATTTGCCATAAAATCAATTTAGGTCCATTAGGCCCAATTAAATTGTTAAAGGCCCAAGTATAATATTTGGACTTTATGGAATGGTTTTAGGCCCAATTTGGATCCAATCTAATTGTTCTAAACCAATCTTGGCCCAACCAAGCTCATTAAGCACAAATACTGATAGGGTTATGCATGTATTAAGTTCAAAGAATGCTTCTAATATGTTAGTAAGCTTTCTTTTGTAAGTTCGAGAAACTTGTTGCTAATCTAGAGTTGTTGACCCACTCTTAAATGACATAGATTTGATCTATATTTGTTTCATTGTGTTGAGACTTGATTTGGATGGAAGAAACATAATTGAAACATTGGATTTAACTAATTTGGTCTAATTTGTCCAATTTGAAGAAATTGAAAAATTAGGGTTTAAGACCACTTCCAAATTTGGGACTTTTCATTTATATGGTGTATTTGGATGTTAATATGATACATATAAAATCTTATGTTGATTGGATTTCATTTGCATGTGTTTTGAACAATGGAAGTACAAAATGCACATTTTGGTGCCTAAAGGAGGCTCACGGCTTTGGGGTTTATTTTTGGAATTTTTGTTGCAATTTGAATTTCAATATGTATGACATGTTAAATTCATATTAGTAATGATTTAGAATCATTCAAAATTGTTTTGAACAATTCCGGATTAAAATAAACAAATGTTATGTTTAAGGGCAATTCGGTAAATTCACATAAATTTGATTTATTGTGATTCACATAAATTTGATTTATTGTGTTTTATTTCATAATTTAATTATTAGGTAATTAAATAAATAAGTTTATTCAATTAATCCGAGAAAAAATTTTGAAATCGGAAAATTTTTTATTTTCACTATTCCGCTGCGTTACCGAATTTCCACTATAAAACCCCTTCAAAATGGTATCAGAGCGAGTCTGATTCTAGGCCCCCTAATATGATTAGCCCTTTAATTCAATGTTTAATCATGTTTTCTTGAATTTATACATGCATGTTATAATCTAATTTGATTAGATTTATGGCGTATGACACTTAGCGGAAAATCCCTAATTAATAAGGTTTAAATGTAATTATGTATTTGATGCATGTTATGTGGTCCGTCTTGTCAATACGGTTTATAAATATTTCTCCGTGACTACATCCGAGACCGTGCCTCTGCTGTGAGGGTGTAGCCGATAGAGATTTATTTATACCGGATGTATATCAGATACTAGATAAATTCAAGCGAAAGCGGAATCCTGAACGTGCCATAGCTATCAGGGTTACGCAAGTAACTTGATTTTATCATTGACGAGTTTAACCTTGGTACGTCTCCTTGTGGGCCTGCCTTAGCAGCGACAACGAGAAACGACCAGGATCGGAAACCCATGAGTCACTAGTGAGTGATTGACAAATGAGTTGTCTACCTGATGAATATACGTAGGCGAGACCGTGCCTCTGCTGTGAGCTGAAATATATTCACGGGATCCACCTTTCACTATTTGTATTTAATTTAATTATTAAATCTTTGTATTCTGTTTGGAGATTACAGTATTGCATGATTTAGTGGGAGAGGCATTCTTAGATTAAAAATTCATGATCTAGTTTATGCTTTAGATATTATATAAAACTGCTTAAATTTCTGCTAACCGTTTTTCGTGATCTATATGATAGATTTGCGATGGCGGCACCATCCATAAATCAGTTTGCCCGTATGTTTGATGCGAACAAACTAAAAGGCGTTGATAACTTCGCCGATTGGGATCTGGATTTGAGGATTATCCTCGATTCCGAGAGGTTGGGATATGTTCTTGAGGGTCCACTGCCCCTTGCTGTGGCAGAGGACGCTACACCGGAAGAACGCGAAGTCTTCCAAGCTTGGAAGGATGATGATTTAAGGGTTAAATCATACATCTTAAGTTCGCTTTCACCGGGACTCAAGAAACAGTATTATAGCATGTCAGATGCTTATACTATGATGACACGATTAAGACAATCGTTTGAGAACCAAGAACAAGTTATTGTTCATAAGGTCGCAATGGAACTGTTCCATGCGCGGTTGGATGAGGGGCAAGCTGTCAGACCACATGTTCTTCAGATGATCGATTTGATCGATCAACTGAGGCAATATAATCTCATTCTGAATGAAATTCTCAGTAGGAGTGTCATTCTTGGTTCGCTCTCAGCTTTCTATCGCCGGTTTGTGATGTATTTCAACATGAACGGGATTATATGTACCTACCAAGAGCTGCATAGGATGTTGTTCAAAGCGGAAGAGGACCTCAAGAAGGGAGTACCGACTCGCCCTCCTAGACCTACTTCAATTTATGCTTCTTCCCAGACTTGGTCAAAGGGAAAGAAGAAGAAAGGGAAGAAGAAGAAGGGTCTCGGTCCTCAACCACATGCAAAGATAGCAAAGCCCAAGAGGGCTTCTGAAGACAAGTGCCATCAATGCAGCAAGGTCGGGCACTGGAAAAGGAACTATCATGACTACTTTGCCCAGCTGAGGAGGGAGAGAGCATCTACATCAGATACATTTATTTTTCCAGTTATTGATTTATCTTTGGCTTGTGAAGCCGTTACATCCAACTAGATTTAGATTCTGCTTGTCCCATTCACATTTGCAATTCGTTGCAGGTGCTGAAGGAAAATAGAAGACTAAAGCCTGGAGAGATGCAGTTGCGATTCGGGAGTGGAGACTCTCTGGATGCAGTTGCAGTGGGAGTATGCGAGATCTCATTGCCGAATGAGACACTTTTGTTAAATGACTGTCATTTTGTGTCTGGATGTGTAGCTTGTTTGGACCAAAATTGGGCCAAGGATAAAACCGTCTTTTACCTTAAAGCCCAAATAGTATACAAAGCCCGAAAATAAAGACTAGGCCCAAAAGATTTATGTATTATTGTATTACAATTAAGTCATAAGCTTAAATACAAAACCCCATAATTATATCAACTACTCTTCTCCTAATTTGCCCGACACAAAACTTATTCCCACCTGCTCAGACTTTCTATCAAATGCATAAGGCACGTGGTGGGACTTACGCCAGCTGCCAAGGATGATAATTTTCATCTATAAATAGGAACGAAATTCGAAAAATAAGGGCAGACCTTCACTTCTTTCATCCAAGTCTGATACATTTTATTCAGATACTGGTTCTATTTCCCATTTCTAAAAGCATTTGCCATCGCCCTCACGGCCATCCAAATAAAGTTGAGGCAGTAATAAACCTCAACTTCACTTTTTTTACATATTTACTGATCATTTCATACTACTGACTTGGGCGTCGGAGTGTCCCCGGTACCTACCACACCGGTGGGCAGTCTACTCCCATTCATTCTTCTTTGTTTTGCAGGATCGCTAGTGCCCCCAATTTACAAATTCTGATTGTGGACCTCGGCCGAATTCCAGCATCCACATAGCTAATGTTATATCACTTTTTGTATTGGATACAGAAGGCTTTTGTATTAATATTAAGAACTATTCTTTGTATTTTTATGATAAAAGTAATATTCAGATCCTTTGTTGTCCAAACCAGCATGGTCATTATACATTGCAAACTTCAAAAGATATTTTAAATATTGGAGTTAATAAACGTAGTTTACTTGTAATTAATAATACTGAACTTTGGCATATGCGGATGGGTCACATAGGCGTTAAACACCTTACCCAATTGGTTAGGAATAGTTTGATACCAGATCTTACCATTGAATCCTATCCAACTTGTGAATCCTGTATTCAAGGTAAGATGACCAAAGCCCAATTTTCTGGTGTTGGACACCGCGCCACTAACTTACTGGAACTCGTGCATTATGATGTATGTGGTCCACTAAGTCAGACTGCTCACAGTGGTTATTCGTACTTCGTTACCTTTACGATGATTTATCACGGTACAGTTATGTGTATTTGATGCGACATAAATCGGAAACCTTTGAAAATTCAAAGAGTTTCGAAATGAAGTAGAAAAACAAACTGGTCAATATATTAAATGTCTTTGATCTGATCGAGGCGGTGAATATATGAGTGGTGAGATCATGGATTATATGAAGGAGAATGAGATTCTCGCTCAATATACTCCTCCAGGTACTCCACAACACAATGAAGTATCTGAGAGGAGAAATCAGACTTTATTGGATATGGTCCGATCGATGTTGAGTTTCACAGATTTTCCCTATTACTTGTGGGGCTACTCTCTTTTAACAGCTGCACATCTTTTGAATAAGATTCCTTCAAAAGCTGTTCCTACGACTCCGTATGAGATATGGTTCGGTAGGAGACCAAATTTTAGTTACATTAAGGTTTGGGGTTGTCCTGCCTATGTCAGGGTGACTTAGTAAGATAAGCTTTCGCCTCGAGGGTACAAGTTTAGGTTTTTCGGATATCCTTCGAATACGAGGGGATATCTGTTCTATGATACCGAGCATCGAAATGTGTTCGTAGCTCGCTTCGCAAAATTTCTAGAAGTAGAATTTTTGTCAGAAGGTGGTAATCATAGACAGGTTGAACTTGATGAAGTCCAACCTGAAAACAACGAACCAACGGAGGAACCTGAAGTTCAAGTAGATGAAGGACCTTCAACACACACACTCCATAGGTCAGAAAGGGTATCTAGACCTCCTGAACGCTTGTATTTGATACAAGAAAATAGTCTAGATGTTCTTTTAGTTGAAGAGACTGATCCTTTCACCTATAGAGAATCGATGTTGGACATCGACTCCGTGAAATCGCAAAGTGCCATGAAATCCGAGTTAGACTCAATGCATGAGAATCAAGTTTGGGACTTGGTTCCGCTTCCCGAAGGAATTGTTCCTATCGGTTTTAAATGGGTTTACAAGAGGAAGCGCGGGCCTGACGGTAAGGTTGAAACTTACAAGGCCCGACTGGTAGCAAAAGGTTACACGCAGCGACCTGGCGTCGACTACGATGAAACCTTTTCGCCAGTAGCAATGCTTAAGTCTATTCGGATTTTGCTTTCTATAGCTGCATATCATGACTACAAGATTTGGAAAATGGATGTCAAACCGGCTTTTCTAAATGGATTTCTTGATAAAGAAATCTATATGGAACATCCGGAAGGTTTTGCATCCAGCGAAAACTCGGGTATGGTATGTAAGCTTAAGAAGTCTATTTATGGACTTAAACAAGCTTCACGAAGTTGGAATCTTCGATTTGACGAGATTATTAGATCGTCTGGTTTTCTCAAGAATTCGGAAGAATCATGTGTGTATCAGAAGGCCAGTGGGAGCATGGTCATATTTTTAGTCCTATATGTTGATGACATCCTAATAATTGGGAATGATTTAGGTATGTTACAAAGCGTCAAAGCGTACCTCCGTAAGAATTTCTCCATGAAGGACATGGGAGAAGCTTCCTATGTTTTTGGGATAAAACATTATAGAGATAGACAAAGAAGGCTGATTGGGTTATCACATTCAATGTACATAGATAAGATCTTGGAACGGTATAATTTTGGTAACTGTAAGACAGCAAACATACCGTTCAGACATGGGATTCATCTTTCAAAGAAGATGAGTCCACAAACAGAAGATGAGAAGGTTAGAATGTCTAACCAACCTTATGCTTCGTGTTTGGGTAGCGTAATATATGTCATGTTAAGTATAAGGCCTGATATCAATTTCGATGTTAGCGTAACTAGCAGATATCAGTCCAATCCATGTAATGACCATTGGATGGCCATTAAACATATCCTCAAGTATCTTAAAGGTACTAAGGATAAGTTAATAATTTATGGAGGAAACGAACTGCAAGTTAACGGGTATACGAATTCTGATTTCCAATTGGATCCCGATGATAGAAAGTCTACATCTGGATTCGTATTTACCCTTAACGGAGGTGCAGTTTGTTGGAAGAGTTCCAAACAGGGATCAACAGCAGATTCCACCACTGAGGCGGAATATATTGCAGCTTCTGAAGCTGCAATATAGGCTGTGTGGATAAAGAACTTTGTCACATTATTGGGAGTTGTCCCAAGTATCGAGAATGCGATTCCGTTATACTGTGATAATACTGGAGCCATTGCGTAAGCAAAGGAACCGAGGGCGCATCAGAAGTCGAAACATGTGGAACGTAAGTACCACATCATTCGAGAGATTGTGTCGCGAGTAGGGATGGAAATTTTACCCGCCTACCCGCAAACCCGCAAAAACCCGCTCGCAATGGGTAGGGTTTGGTAAATATATTAATGGGTTTGGTGCGGGTTTGGTATTTTAAAATAGAACCCGCTGCGGGTGCGGTGCGGGTTTGGTATTTTAGTAAAATATGCGGGTACCCGCATACCCGCAAAAAGAAATTTTTAATTAATCTCATGAGTCATGACTCACGTAATTGTATCCATAATCATTTTAATAATAAAAATTAAATAAATTGGATGATAGAAACTAGAAAGAAGCAATAGAAATTAAAATGTTATGGGCCTATAGCCCATGTCGTGAGTCACTGCCTGTGCCTCATTTAAATTTAACAAACAAAACCTAATTACTATTATGATAAGAGGTATAATATGATCAAATGGCAGTAAGCTATGTACATTTTCACACTTGGGTGAGACTGGTAGTTCCAGATGCAAACAGTTCTTGAATACAAACTCGCTAAAATCTTGAGATGACCAAACCCGCAAAAAATCCGTTGGGTACCAATGCAGGTTTGGTAATTTGTTCACATATGCGGGTGCGGGTTTGGTAATGAAAATTAAAACCCACAGCGGGTATGGTGCGGGTTTGGTAATTTGTTCACATATGCGGGTGCGGGTTTGGTAATGACAAACCCGCACCAAACCCTACCCGCTGCCATCCCTAGTCGCGAGGGGATATTGTCATGTGCAAGGTACCGAGTGAAGATAATGTAGCAGACCAGCTGACGAAGGCCATACCTCCGAAGTTGTTTGATAAACATGTGGAGTCGATGGGTATTAGATACAATCGTTATTGGCACTAGAGCAAGTGGGAGTTTTTGTTGGGGTTGGTGCTCAGAGCGCCAATTCCCGGTTGTATTTCTTTATGAATACTTCTGTAAAACATTATTATTTTGAATAATATATGCATTTTCTATAATATAATGTATCTTTTAATATGGTAAAGACGTAATGACCTTAGAATGACTAGTCATGGTGCAGTTGCAAAAGCGTCACAACTGACATTGAGTTGTATCATGACGTTGTCATTCTCTGACAGTTCCTGGTCAAGGTTTACACTATTTGGTTAGTATAGTAAACCTGTTGAGACCGGTACATGTCGTATACTGGAATATATGATTCCAATGGTTTCTCAATGAACCATAAGTCTTGGAGACTAGTATAGACGTGTAGGTGTTTATAGCGGATAAACACTGAACGACTCACCGAAGATTCTTAATGGATGGTACACCAACGTCAATAAGAATCTTGTCGGGTTGAGTAGCACTTGTGATTCTTCGACTTGAGATACCACTGTGGGCGCATGAGACATCTTCCACACTTAGATGGCAGTCACGTCACCGATCTATTTAGATCAGACCTCCGCTTGTTCGTTGGGTGTGGATAGATCCTCAGGGTGTCATGTGTGTATCGAGATAGGATCCGTCAGTTCTATGTATCAGAGCATAGGTAGTCCATATGATTAGCAATCGGATAAAAACCATGGGCCCGTGGTACAATTTAGAAGTTAGTTCTAAATTTTCTTTTTGAGATTGCTATAGAATAGTCGACTGGATAATCCCTATAGAGATTTGACGTTTACATCTATATCTCTGGGATTTATCCGGATACCTGTGACAGAGGAATTATATATTTTCCATGACCTCGACCTGTATGATTCAGCGAGTTTATCCGTGATCGTCATAATTTACGGGTGGATAAATTATGGATACGAAATTGAATTTTGTGACGGATATGTCTGAATCTAGAGAGTCTCACTAATGAAATATACTCGTAGAGCACTAGAGCAACAATTATAAATAATATTGATTATTTATAAAGTCGTTTAAAGGTTAAACGCAAAATACATATGTAGGGACCCGATAGTCATTTCCTTATTTTTTGTGTATTTGGATTTAATGCTTGATTAATTCAAATACACATTAATTAATTTTCAAATTGAGATATTTGGCTAATATCATAAATGTATATATGTATTTGATATTTAATGTAAATATTATACATATATTTAATATATTTGTATTTAATTAATTAATTAATTGTTAAATGATTAAATTAATTAAAGTATAGATATTTTTTAAAGTTATGATATTTTATTTAATGGCTTGAGTTGCCTTTGTTGACTTTAATCAAATCATTAAAGTTGTAATGATGTAAAGTCAACATTAATTGAAAATGCTTTAAATGAAACAAAATAAATATCTTGTTATTTTTTATACCAAAAATTTGGCCAAGGCCATTTTCCAAGTATAAATTGTTTGTTTCATTTTAGGATTTTTATTAACTTCAAACCTTTATCAAAACTCCATTAAAAGAAAGAAAAAGAAGCTTGAGAGGAAGAAAAGAAAAACAAGGAAAAGCTTGGTTTTTAGTAAGTTTCTTTAACTTACTATTAGAGAGGAAATTGTTCATTGAGTTCTAGGCTACATACTATGATGTCCTCATGTTTTTATATTCTTTATTCTTTGTATTTTTTTATGGATGTTTAATGATAGGGTTATGCATGTATTAGTTTAAAGAATACTTCTAATATGTTAGTAAGCTTTCTTTTGTAAGTTTGAGAAACTTGTTGCTAATCTAGAGTTGTTGACCCACTCTTAAATGACCTAGATTTGATCTATAGTTGTTTCATTGTGTTGAGACTTGATTTGGATGGAAGAAACATAATTGAAACATTGGATTTAACTAATTTGGTCTAATTTGTTCAATTTGAAGAAATTGAAAAATTAGGGTTTAAGACCACTTCCAAATTTGGGTCTTTTCATTTATATGGTGTATTTGGATGTGTATATGATACATATAAAATCTTATGTTGATTGGATTTCATATGCATGTGTTTTGAACAATGGAAGTGCAAAATGCACACTTTGGTGCCTAAAGGAGGCTCACAGCTTTGGGGTTTATTTTTGGAATTTTTGTTACAATTTTAATTTCGATATGTATGACATGTTAAATTCATATTAGTATTGATTTAGAATCATTCAAAATTGTTTTGAACAATTTCAGATTAAAATAAACAAAATATTATGTTTAAGGGCAATTCGGTAAATTCACATAAATTTGATTTATTGTGTTTTATTTCATAATTTAATTATTGGGTAATTAAATAAATAAGTTTATTCAATTAATCTGAGAAAAAGTTTTGAAATCGGAAAATTTTGATTTTCACTATTCCCCGCTGCGTTACCGGATTTCCGCTATAAAATCCCTTCAAATACAACAATATTAGCCTTATCCAATTTAAAGACTAATTTTTATTAACATAATATTATAAATATCATATTAATTAATTAAAGTGTAATTGCCATAATTAATTAGTTAAACCAATATTTCCAAAACATCAATTAAATTAATTAATCATGCTTTAATATATTCAATTCATGTCCAACACAATTGAAGCAAAATAAATTATATAACATGCTTCAATCACAGAAATTAACATGGAATTAAAATCCAATTTTGATTTCAATCCAATTAAACAACACAATTAATATACATTCATGCCAACAACACATCCAATTGTCTAATTATCAAAAATTACCATGAGCAATTAAGGGTTCAAGTTTCGGCCAAGGGTAAAGAATTGGGGATTTTTGATCCAATCAAATTTTCTCATTCTATTGATGCACAAATCCAATTCATCATCATCAAACCACAACCAAACAACCAATTTAGGAAAATCAAGCTCCAAGCAAAAAATCTCAAATAAAGTCCATAAACCCTAAATCCAAATCAAGCTTAGATCTCGTTCTGATACCATTGTTAGTGTTCCTAGAACATGTCAATGATCTCTAAGAGTGATTCGTGTTTGAAAATTACCAAAGGGAGTTGCGGAAAAACTTACTTTGATCGGTTTTAGGATTTCAAAATTCCTTTGGATGTAGAAGCTCCAAGCTTTAAATCGTGTTCCAAACTCTCGGGTGAGTTTCCCTATCACCTTAATTGACTCATTGTAAGTGCTAGCTAAATGAAATTTTACAACAAAACTTCAATGGAGGAGGAAGGAGCTCACGACAATGAGCTCTGAGAGGAAAGAAAGAGTGCCATGAATAGTAACTATTACCACTTCCAAAGTTGACATGCCTTTAAATATTGAGTTTGTGTGTGGACTTGGTTTGAGTGTTTTAAAAGCAATCTAAGCTTTACTCAACCATTAACAACTTCCATAAAATGTCAAACATCTTGATGTAAGTCAAGTGGGTCCCACCACTTTTAAATTCCAAATTTAAGTCGGCTAATCCAACACGCAACTTCGCTTGGGCCATGGTTCGTTTTTTTTCCGAAATAAATGAATTTACCGTTGCGACAGTATTAAATCTATTTAATTGAATAATAATTCCTTGCAAAATTATTACGAAAGTCGCTTACGAATTAATTCCAATTAATTCGTTCGCTTGAATTAAGGTCCAATTTAATTCCGTTGTTGAAATCCGATTTCAATTAATATATCCAAAATATTATTTTAGGCCCAATAAATTAAATAGTAAAATCTAAATTCACTATTGAATTCATTTTTCCGATTATTCTAATTAATCGCGTTCCTCTCCTCTCACGAATTTAATCCCAGATAAATTCTCGACGCAATTAATCCCAATTAATTCTTGTCGTAATTAATCCCAAATTAATTTTCTCTCTCATAATTAATCCCAGATTAATTATGTTCGAGTCAAATGTCATCGGTGAATCTTCGGAAAGCGACCCATGAGATCCCTGAATATGTTGACAGTAAATACGGTTACCGGACTATCCGAATATGTGCGTACCCAGTACACCACGTTCTTACCGATTTATAAGACATGGTTGACTTCTAGCAAAGCATCGTGCCTACCCAATTCTCCAGAAATATTCTTTTAAGGAATACATAATCTTTATCAGGCGTAGTTTACTAGGTATTGCGTATTACGATCCAGTACCGGATGTCACATGTTAGGCCTAGGGCTGGAATTGTGTATGCCCCGTACGAAGCATATATCGGATCACTGGTAACTAGTCTCTATAATCGGATAATCATGACCTAGTCATATTATCCCGATGACTGCAGTACTTAAGAGTACTAGCTCAGTATCCTACGTGATCATCATCTCCATATGACTGAAGTGATACTTCCATCTTGACATCACACCCAATACACTACGATTCTCAATATACCCAGAAGAGGCGTACACAGAACCTGTTAAAGCCCCGGACGACCAAAATCAAAGCGTACTGATTGTCGCAAGTATCTGCGATGTAAGTCTCAGGTTAAGACCAAATACACCTACCCTGATTCGGATTCCCATAGACACGTAGTCATACTACCAATGGGATTCCGATGGGTCTATCCAGAGCGAAGCTGTTCCCGTACCATCGGAAAATGAAACCTCCTATCACACTTGCATAAGTATCCAATACTTAATATATGAGAACTATGTCGTGAAGCTTCCATAACCCGCACAAGTGCAATACTAGCTTATTCCGCATTATCGATGTCCAGTCTCGATAATGCTTCGACTAGGTAAATTTAATGATTAACCGTTTCATGGATTTACTGTCTCATATCTTATTAATTCGGTACTAATCATATGGACTTTTATCATTTATATATCTAAGTAATCCAATTACAAAATGATAAAAGAGCAATTTCATATATCACATAGTTAATTTGTACAAAGAACACCATGTCTTTTACAAATAGTGATGTTATGGGTCATAATTTTCCAACATATACAAGACTTATGTGAAGATGTGTGTAGAAAGCCTCAATGTAGCTGAACGAGAGGCTTCTCAAAATCTATGGCACCAGAGACTTGGTCACATGAGTGAGAAAGTGTTGTCTACCTTGACAAAGAATGATATAATCACTGTCTCCAAGAATGATGCTCTAGATCATTGCAATCAGTGTCTGTTCAGTAAGTTACATATAGTCTCTTTTAATTTCTCTTCTACAAGAAGATTAAAGTTGCTCAGTCTAGTACAATCTGATGTTTGTGGCCCCTTGAAGGTTAATTCACTAGGCGGTAACAAATACTTTCTAACTTTATTGATGATGCTTCTCGGAAAGTGTGGCTGTATTTTCTGAAAATAAAGGATCGGGTCTTGGATCATTTCAAACTGTTTCATGCCATTATAGAGTGTGAAACATGAAAGAAATTGAAGTGTCTCTGCACATATAATGGAGGCGAGTACACTTCTAGAGAGTTTAATGCCTACTGTGGAAGACACGACATTCAATATGAAAGGAATATTTCACACGCCCCACTGCCTAATGGTGTTGTTGAAAGAATGAACTGCATCATTATGGAGAAAGTCAAAAGTCTGATCATCATGGTTAAGCTGCCAAAGTCATTATGGGGAGAGGTTGTTCGTGTTGTCTGCTACCTGATCAATATATCACCATCTGTATCGTTAAATTTTAAGATTTGGTATGGTAATATCCATCATATTCTCAATATATCACCATCGGGGAAAGTTTGGTATAGTAAGATCCATCATATTCTCACCTTAGAACATTCGGTTGTTTAGCATTTGCACACGTATCCAATGAGCTCAGGCAGAAGCTTGATGTGAAGACTACTCCATGCATCTTCATAGACTATGGAGATGAGGAATTCAGATACAAGTTATGGGACCTGGAGGAAAAGAAGGTCATCAGAAGCAGAAATGCAGTGTTTATTGAAGACTAGACAATAAGAGACATTGAAAAGCCCAAGATGTCTTTTAATTCCAGTGTCGACAAAAATGATTCAAATTCAGACACAACCCCAACACCAACATGAGTGGCCACAGATAATGATGGGGTGCATGATATGTCAGAAGCAGAACCAGAGGAGGAAGAAGAGGGTGTTGAGTATGTAGATCTGCAACCCGCTCCATCTGAGGCAACGAAATCATCCACAGATCTGGATGACGACAGACCTCAAAAAACTAGTGAACCTCAGTACGAAGATATGAGCGAGGCCAGATTCCATCAACCATATACTCAGGATCTGACTATATTTTTCTTAATGACAAGGGGGAGCCAGAAAATTTCAAGAAAGCTATATCTCATAAAGACAAAGGAAAATGGTTGCATGCAATACATGATAAAATGAACTCTGCAGAAGAATCACACTTATGAGATAGTCAAGCTCCCGCAAATAAAGAATGCACTGAAGAATAAATTGGTGTTCAAGATGAAGAAAGATGGTAGCAGAAATGTGGTGAAACATTAAGCCCGGTTAGTAGCCAAATGATTCCTACAAAAAAAGGGAATCGACTTTGATGAATTTTTTTCACCAGTTGTAAAAATGGATTTAATATGAGTTATCCTATGATTGGTAGTTTTTTTGAACTAAGAGCTTGAACAAATGAATGTTAAGACATTTGGAGCGGATGTGGAACCCCTAGGGTCGGATCGAAACCCCGCGCACCAGAAGTGGGTCTAACCCATGGATATCTAGCATGGGTGTATTTTAAAATATTTTATGTAAAAATAAATTTTATTTCGAGTCCGTGGGACAAAACGGGGACCAAAACAGAGTCTGAAAACTATGAAACGGAGAAAATAAAGTTTAAATGTTCATCAACTCTGCGTGTCGCGACGCGGAAGCTTGGACGTCGAGACGCTCCAAAGTGTGAGAGAAACTACGAGAACTGAACGTCTCGGTGAAGCGACGTGGAAGAGTGGGAGTCGCGACACTCATAACTATGATGATCGGTATCCCGACGCTGTGAGGTCAGAGTCGCGACGCTACCCTAGGCAGTGAGCAATTTCAACTTCAAACCAACACTAAACACTTCCAATTTTCTCCTAATACTTCAAATACACCTAAAATCCAATTTTAGCATCATAACTACCATCAAAACATGTTATACAACAAAAATACATGTATTCTAAAATATATATGCATTTATTTGAATCAAAACACAAACCAATTTAGAATCCCACTATAAAATATCTCATGAACAATTCTAGTTCACCCAAAGGTGTTCAAGTGATTCTAGAATGGTAGTCATTGCTCTAAGATTTAATATAGAGTTCCAAACTCTTATTAATTGTTCCATGTCCAACATGAACATATTGATGGGGTGCTTTGAGTGCCAATCTGATTTGTATATTTTATTATTTATTAATAAAATAATTATTTTTTTTCATTTCATATCTTATAATGGTATTGTCATTATGCGTATTAGATGGATGTATAGATATGCTAAAAATGACATCGACCTTAGAATAGTTTTGACATTAGGTGTAAACTATTCTTAAAGTAAATATTCATAGTTGTTGGTTTTGGAATACGGTCGAATTCATATAACCTAAAAGATGAGCACATGTCGTATATTGGAATTGGAGTTCCAATGGTTTAACCCGATGTACCATGAGTTTTGGAAACTCATATAGAATGTGGGTATTCGTTGAAGTTAATACTGAATGACTCACAGGAGATTCCTAATAGTTGGAAGTACACACCACCGTCAATAGGAATCTCCTCGAGTTGAGTAGCATATGTAATCCTTTGACTATATGATAGCATTGATTTTATGTGAGATCCTCCACATTTTGATGCCATGTATGTCAGAAATATTTCATGGTCTGGCCTCTAGATGTTCGTTGGATGTGGACTGATGCACTCGGTAATCAAGTGCGAAGCAAGATATGATCCGTCGGCCCGTATGTGTACCATAAGGGATTTAAATATCCATTTGATTAAAGTCAGGATTCTTACATCTTTGGCCAAAGTCGATCACCTGGAGTGGATCGCATCAGTTATGAAGAATTGTGGACATGTCGACATGAGATGTGCGCCTCAGAAACTTGACGGTGTATTCTATGCTTCCTAAACACAACTCGGATAGCCTACGACAGATGGATTGTTAAACATATGTGATGACCTCGACTTGTATAGTTCAGAAAGATTGTTAATGTTCTTCGCGAATTCGGAGGTGGCCGAATTGCGTACATATTAGCTAGGTTTATATGACGAACGTGTCTGAACTTAGAGAGTCTCAATATGAAGTGTACTCGTTGAGCACTTGGGTAGCCGATTATTTTTGATAAAAGATAATATTCGATATTATAATTATCAACTAAGAAAATCAAGTGTTATTAGATAACTTTGATTATTTACTTTGACCTAATTGGATTAATTTAATAATTACACAAGGGCTTAATTGTAAAATCATAATTGTGGACAACATAACCTGGGCGACGCCGTTCCTAGGCTCGCGGCCTAGTTGGGAAGTACAGAATAACATGGAGTCGCCACCCGGTGTGAACCGGGACAAAGATTTAAGGCCGCACTCACCCCTCGCAAGGGAAGACCTCAAACCGTTGGGTTCGGAATGGTCCCTTACTTATGTCACTTGTAATGAAAGGATTTATGTAATAATTTAATCAAGCTTAAGTAACACTTATTTCCAAGAGTATCATGCTTCTAAATTCTCATATTCAAGATAAAACTTATGTACGCATTTCACATATATCTCACGTTTAAAATTGCATGCTTAACATATATCAAAATAGCAACGAACATACAACTTCATTTGCATATTGCATTCAGGGATACACAAGCACACATATTAACCATACAAGCACACATATTAACCATACAAGCACACATATAGGCACTTTTCCAAGCGGTACGTGAAATTGTAGCCCAAGTACAGACCGCACTACCGTCCATTCAGAATCGGCTACGGAATTTACGTCTGGGTTTCCATCCGATATACCGCAAGAAATAATACTCAAATGTTATCATGACGCAAGCATATGAATGGTAATACATTAACATATTTGTATTTATACATGTGGAGATAGCTACTAGGAAAACTATGCATGAAATCTAATGAAGAGGACTCAGTTCAGTGTGTTCGCGTTCGTGTAGCGTTCGTAAACGCGTTCGAACGGAAATGAAACAGAATGCTCACGTTCGAGTAGCGTTCGTAAACGCGTTCGAACGGAAATGAAACAGAATGCTCACGTTCGTATGGCGTTTGTTAACGCGTTCGAACGGAAATGAGACAGAATGCTCACGTTCGTATGGCGTTTGTTAACGCGTTCGAACGGAAATGAGACCTGACACATGATAAGGAAAAAACACATGCGCGTTCGAGTTGCGTTCGTAAACGCGTTCGAACGGGAACAGACCTGATGCATGAAATGGGACGCAATACATAAACACAAAATAAAAGGGCGCGGCGAAGTACTGCCGTAAAGGTGACCTTTTGGGGCTCTTGATCTCTCAAAGAGAGGACCTTTAGACCAACATACTAAGCCCATGCGCATCACATCACACATACAAGAATAGAACCAATCATATCAACCAAGTATGCCCGATTGAACACATCTTACATCCAATCTGAACACACATCAACCGGCGCGGTAAAGCATCGTGGTAACGGGTTTTAACCCCTCCCCATAAGGGATCTTTCATTCCACTTACTAAGCCCATGCGCTTGATTGAACCATACATAAAAGATAAACTCAATAACATCAAACTAAGTATGCCCGATTGAACGTATCTTGCATCCAACCGAACACACATCAACCGGCGCGGCGAAGTAGTGTCACAAAGGTGGCCTTTTCGGCTCTTTGTCTCCCGAATTGAGGACCCTTGGACTAACTCACTAAGCTCATGCGCTTGGTTGAATCATGCATAACTAAACAACATATTGAATTCAAGTAAAGAAAACTAAATAAACAAAAGCAACACAACAAAAGAAAGATGATGCCGTTTACCCAAGCGGTACGTGGAGTTGTGGCCCGAGTACAGATCATATTACCGTCCATTCGGAATCGGCTATGAAATTTATGTCCGGGTTTCCATCCGATATACCGCGAGAGTTGACACATCTCTCATTCATCCAATACCCACAACATATTACATCTCATAATTCATGCATGTTTATCTACTCAAAGACCACAATATGCATTCCAACATGACAATCATACAAGTAATACTTAATAAATAATGCGGAAAAAAGAAAACAAGTGTGAAAGATACCCTCAGGTCTAACCTTTTAAGCCGTCTCTCGGACTCGCGTTCCACGAAGATCGGAAGGGGTACAGCTCCGCAACTTTTCTGGTTCACTGGTTCAGCGTCCTAGCTCACTGCTTTGCTGTTTTGCTTGCGGTTCGAACTCCGTTCTGCTCCTATTCGGCTTCTGTCTTGCTGCTCACTGCACGGGCCACCTGTTTTAATGTTTTCAATAAACTATTCCAAGTTTGTGTGGGTTCTTAGTGCAATTATATGTGATTATTTTTAAGATTATCTATGCAGTTTTTATGTTATTGTTTTTGGAATTTTGGGGACTGTTTTGGGAGGATTTTTGCTGCTGCTCTAAGGTGATTTGGGCTGCTGTTTTAAGGTGATTTAGGGGCTACTTGGGCGTGTTTTAGAGGGGTGCGGGGGTTGGTTTCAGTGGCTTTAGGAAGGCTTGTTATTTTCGGCTATGGAGGGAGGAGAAGGAGAGAAATTCTTGTTGTTTCTTGCTTACAATGGGCGTCAATGGGAAGGCTTCTTTTTCTGTGTATATGCGTGAACTAGAGGAGAGGAGAGGCTTGGTGAAGGGTGGTTTATATAGAGAAGGGTTAGGGTTGTCAAGGGAAGGAATTTTGTGCATTTAATTAGGATATGATTTAGTTTTAAACAAGGAAATCAAAGGATTGAGGGGGGACAAAATATTTTAATTTAGGGAGTTGCAATATTTAATTTGTGTTGGTTTAGGAATACAAATATTTTATATTGGTAATTATCTTATTAGATTAGGAAGTCAAATATATGATTGGCTTTAATTGGTTAAGATTGATTTTAAATTAGGCATATCTTCTTTTTAGTTTTGGTAAAATATTTTATTTAATTGGTAAATGGTTTAAATATTTTATTTAATGTTTAATGTTTAAATTAATATTTATTTATTTATTTAATTTGGGATGTGTTTTATGGGCTTTGGGGAGCTAAATGGGCTGGGTGTGAGGCTAGCAGCAAAACCAGAATTACCGACACCGTTCGAACGCTTCCTCGAACGCGACACGAACACCCGCAATCTGTTTCCCGTTCGAACGAAGTAACGAACGCAGCACCAACGAAGACAGTGAGCTTGTTTATTCTGAATTTCCCCTTCCGATATCCGTTTCCCGCGGCTTTCGTGACTCAAAAGGTAGTGCCTCCAAATGAGGCTCATCATCGGGTTTCACATGCGAAAATGCAATGCCTACAATAATTATCTATACCATTTGAGAATATTATGGTAATTGTAAGTATGTAATAATAGGTGGTTTGGCTTGATTTGATTGGATTAAATTAAGGTGACAAACATTTAACTTATCCATTTCCTAATCATTGGCTTGATTTAATTGGATTGAATTAAAGTGAGAGACAATGGAGATTAGTCACACCTAAATATACATATTTGGACAAATTAAATTAAGCCCACTTAAAAGTTGATTACAACTTTTATTAATTAAAAATTGCCTAAGTTATGCTATAAATAGCAAGCTTTAGGAAGGTTTTAATTACAAGTACAAATACAAGCAAATTCTTAGAGAGATTAGCCTAAGTTAGAGAAGTGTTTAGAGAAGCTTATGAGGTCTCTACAATATTTCATCTGGGAAAAATCAAGATTGGATCTTGAACTGAAGCTTGCTAGCATTGGAAATCAAGGTTGAATCTTGAAGTCAAGCTTACACACCTTGGAGGTTCTCCAACAATTTCAACAAAGGAAAAGTAGATTGGATCTTACATCAAACTTACTAGGTAATGTTTGATCTTCTCCTAAGCTATGTTCATTTGTGTATTAGATGCATGCTCACATAGCTTAATGTTGAAATAAGGCTAATCAATTGTGTTAGAATACTTTAGAAGTATAAACACAACATGCTTGTAATTAGGTCAAAGATGTTCATGTTGGACATGGAACAATTAATTAGAGTTTGGAACTCTAGATTAAATTTTAGAGCTATGGCTACCATTCGATTCACTTGACCACCTTTAGGTGAACTAGAATTGTTCATGAGACATTTCTAATTGGGATTCTAAAATGGTTTGTTTATTGGATTCAAAATTTACGCAAATGCGTATTTAGAATAAATTTATGTCTTTTGTAAAAATATTTGATATTTTAAAAAACTTGATTTTTATTCTATAACATATGTTGATATTAGTTTTGATGTTAAAAATTAATTTTGGGTATTTTTGAGGTGTTTAGGGAAGACCGAAAGAAATTAGGGTAAAAGACCTTAATTCCTTCAGCTCACTGGAAAGTGAGCTAAAGGAATTGAAATAAATGAAAAGAAAAAAAAAAGAATTGTTGATGTGTGCGTGCACAGTGCTCGCGCGCACTGTAGCTCGCCCGTACGCGCACTGCCCGCGTCAATTTTGTTTTGCTTTGTTTTTTGAGTTTCCGAACTTCGATTCAGTTCCGGTTTTTTCCTATACACTCGTAATGAAATATAGTATTTCATTAAATAATTTAAAATTACACCCATACTTGATATCCATGGGTTATACCCATTTCCGCTGCCCAGGGCACCGATCTGACCCTAGGGGTTCCACAACTGCCTCAACAGAATGGTATCAGTAGCAAAGGTTTAACCACACAACACATGTTTTGAATCTATTCCATAGTAATTCTAATTTAATTATGCATAAGATATATTGTATACATATTGCATGTTTTAAATTAAAATTTTGACCAAATAAAGTTAATGACTTGATTGTCATAAATATCCCGTGATTAGGTTATTACTTTTAAGTAATAGTATTAATAATGTTGGAGTATTATTGGATGGTCCGTCTTGTCAATACGAAGATGAATTAGTTCTTACTACTTATATCCAATATCGTCATTAGTGTGAGGGTATAAGTGATCAGAACTTAGGTCGCTCCGATAAAACTTTAGATGTAGCGTGATGAGTTAACGTACTCACCCAATATCATCATTAGTGTGAGGGTGTACATACGAAGCTCATTAGTGCACATTGACAAGTATGTTGGGATTGGTGCTCAGAGCGCCAATTCGGACCGTATTTATGTCTGATTCATTAATACGATCAATTCATTTTTCCATAATATTACTTATTTATGGTTGCACCTCTTATTTTTATATATGTATTCGATCTAATTACTATTATATTGAAACTAAATATGGTTTAGTGATATGTATATATTAGACAAATGTCCGATAATATATAATGCAGTACACAGTTACAAAACTAGTTTGTAATTGACATTGGGAAGTGTCATTTCTAAATGTATATTATCAAATAATGTTTCTCGTCAAGATTTACTAACATGGGTCGGTTAGTCAAATCGGCTGAGACCGATACATGTCGTATATCGAGACTTGGTCCGATGGTTTATCCCAATAAACCATGAGTCTTGGGAGACTCGTATAGACGTGTAGGTGTTTATAGTGGATAAACACTGAACGACTCACCGAAGATTCTTAATGGATGGTACACCAACGTCAATAAGAATCTTCTCGGGTTGAGTAACATAGTGGTCCTTCGACTTGAGACACCACTGTGGATGTATGAGACATCCTCCACACTTAGATGGCAGTGACGTCACTGATTTATTTAGATCAGACCTCCGCATCTTCGTTGGGTGTAGACCGATCCTCAGGATATCTTGTGTGTGTCAAGATAAGATCCGTCAGTTCTGTGTACAGAGCATATGTAGTCCATATGTGATTAGTAGTCTCTTAAATCTGTGGCCATAGTATACTTCGGAAGTAAGTTCCGAATGTTATTTAGAGATTGCTAATAGATACGTCGACGGGATAATACCTATAGAGATTTGACGTTTACATCTATATCTCTGGTATTATCCGGATACATGTGACGGATGGATTATACGTATGCAATGACCTCGACCTGTATGATTCAGCGAGTTTATCCGTGGTTGTCATAATTTACGGGTGGGTAAGTTATGGACACGAAATTTGATTTTGTGACGGATATACCTGAATCTAGAGAGTCTCACTAATGAAATATACTCGTAGAGCACTAGGGCAACTTTTATGAATAATGATGATTATTTATAAATCGTTTAAACGTTAAACGAAAAATACATGCGAACGGGCCGAACCGTCATTTCCTAATTAATATGTATTTGTATTTAATATATGATATTATTAAATACACATTAATAAATTGTCAAATAAAGGTATTTGACATATATCATTCATATATGTATTTGAGATATTTAAAGTAAATATAATACATATATTTGAGATATTTGTATTTAATTAATTAATTATTTATTTAATTGTTAAATGATTAATATAATTAAAATATAAATATCTTACCAAATGATAAAGTTAAGAAATGATTATAAGTGTATATTGTTGACTTATTGTAAGCATTGTATTTTTACACATTAGCCCAATGATGAGTCTCATATGGAGGCAACTACTTCTTTAGTCATGAAAGTCGCGGGAAACGGACGTTGGAAGGGTAAAGTTGGAAAATAGAATTTTTGATGGATTTAATCTCGTTGTTTTCGCTTCGGTTGCTTGTTATACCTCCGTTTCTAAGCTCACCTTAGGCCCAAAACTCCCGTAGACCACATACCTAACCCAAACCAAGCCCAAATACCCAAGTCAACCCAAGTCAAACCAAATCCATGCCCAAAGGATGTGATTCACGCCCAAAGCCCCTTTATTTAGGCATATGCATATTTATCACATGTTTAAATCTTGTAAATCCTTACCTAAATAAAAGAAATCAAATCAAATCCCTACCAAATCAAATCCAATCCCAAATCCTAATTAGGAGATGCATTCCTTATTAGAAATCAATTAGGAGATTCCTTCCTAATCTAATTAGGAAAGTCTTCTCTCTTTGCCGATAAAAAGAGGCCTTCACCCCCCATTCAAAAGCTAGCACATATCCTTATCTCAAGCACGTCCAAGCACTTTGTGAAGCCTCCTTTGCACGCCCAAAGCCCTTCCAATAGCCTCCATTGCCGCAACACCAAGCCAACAAACCCTCCAATTGCCGCATCTTCTCTTCTTCACCAACACCACTCACGCCCAAGCCCTTTTCACAGCCCTCCATTGCCGAGTTCCAGCCACCATTCACAGCCCTAGAACACCTTAAAATAAGCCTCAAATATAGCCCCAAAGTCGCACAAAAGACCCCTATTCACAGCTCCAATTCAGCGCCCAAAACAGTCCCGAAACACCCCTCACTGCACCTTGAACTGCACAGTTTCGTCCCCTGTTCTGGTCAGTATTTGTTTCGACTTTAGCCTCCAAAACAGTCCTAAAATCATCTAGAAACCATCCCAAAAACCTCCAAAACGTTTCCCTAAAAAATCCTCACAAACGCACCTCCCTAAGCCTTCAAAATCACCCAAAACAGTCCACTAAACGACCAAAACAGTGACCTGAAACGGAGCAGCGAAACAGCAGCGAAACGGACTTAAAACAGCAGCCCGAGCATCAAAGCAGCGAGGAAAGACGTTGAGTAGACAAATTGGAAAAGCATCGGATCAATCTCCCTTCCAACGGACGTGTAACGCCCTTTCTTAGACGACAAAAGAGGTTAGACCTGAGGGCACATTTTTTACTTATCTTCTTTATTTTTGTTTTATTTATTTTGATATATAATTGCATGAGAGTCGTTTGAGGTATGATGTGATTGTTGGATGAGCGGGATATGTGTTCCCTTTTGTGATATATCGGATGGAAACCCGGACATAAATTCCATAGCCGATTCCGAATGGACGGTAGTATGGTCTGCACTCGGGATACAAAGCCACGTACCGCTTAAGATATACATATCTCGTCTCATCCTAATTTGTATTTGAGCATGTTATAGTCTTTAGGTTATATGTTTATTATTTAAAGCATGGTTTAATTTAGTTTGTTATTTATTTGTTAAAGCATGTTTAGGTTGTTCATTATGCATGTTCTTAGTTTATGATGCGTTTGGGTAATAATTTATACATGTTGGTTTAATGGTTCAATAGGCTTGTTGTGTTACATTGCGTGAAATTATTTGGATGAAAGCATGTTAGATCTAAATACCCTTGAGCATGAATGTTGAATAGATTTGGTTAGTTTATTGCACAAATCATATCATCACAAGTGACATAAGTAAGGGACCATTCCGAACCCAACGGTTTGAGGTCTTCCCTTGCGAGGGGTGAGTGCGGCCTTAAATCTTTGTCCCGGTTCACACCGGGTGGCGACTCCATGTTATTTTATACTCCCAACTAGGCCGCGAGCCTAGAACAACATCGTCAAGTTCTGTTGTCTACAGTCTGGCGACTCCACTGGGATATTAGAGAATTGGCCTCGAAATCATGTCTTGTGATGTGTATGATTTGTGCTTTAGTTAACCGTGTTTACCGTGGGTTGAAAGGGGTTTAATCAAAGGCATTATTAAAGCTAGGTGATGATTTGGTGTTTTCCTTCATTCACTACCCTTCGGGGAAAAGCTGTGAAAGCACCTAGATAATCATTACTTGTAGCTCGTTGTGACAGACTAGTTTGGAGGACTCGTTGTTTATTCCTGACACCAAGCGATAAGAGCCTAAGGGGCTTGGGTACTTAAGAGAGCCTCGCTCCACCCTCCCTCTGGGGAATCTACAACGGGAAATCCATTCGACAGTTAGTCACACACCGTAACTCATTGGCACGTACCGTAAGGTATAAAAAAGGTGCACTCACTTAGTCGCTTGAACCCTTGAGTGGGGAGTCCTAGTTGTGGGTAATCCTTCGTCAAACGAGAGCCTTTGTCCACACTCCCGTAAACCCACATGTGAACCATAGTTGTATGACCTATTGAGGCCACCCTTTATGCTTTTGATAACCCCATGCATATTATGTCTCATACATCTCATGCATCTCATGCATACATGCATCATGTTAACCCTCGTGTCTTAAAAGCCATCATAGATATCCGTTGGGTTAGAAAAAAAAAAGACTTGTCAAAGAGGAGTTTAGCAAACATAAATATCGTGGAAAAGGAAACCAAGGAACATAAAACTTTACTGAAATGATAGAAAGACCATTGGGGGGCCTTCAGAAAAAAGAAGAAAAAAAAATGTTTGTTTTTAGTCCTTGATAGTTAGACATAAGTCCGATGATGAAATTGATTGCTTTAAGGTGAAACCTTAGAAACGATAAACTCTTGATGTACTTTTATCTGATACTTTGAGTGATTGATCTATGATAGACTCGTAAGCACTTCACTATAGGTTCTTAGCGGTGAAAACCTGAGTAGTTAGCAAGGTGACTAGTTGAAGAAATTGTAGGTCGGTGAATGACCGTTTGCTTAGATGTCTATCTTGATTTGCTTATGTTATGATGTGTGGTATGGTTGAAAATGAAAGAAAAATCTCTAAAGAAAAGAATTAAACCACCTATAACCAATAAGCGTGAAGCTACCCATGGGCGAGTATTAGGACCACCATGAGGAGAAATGCTACCTTAAAGGGTAGGTGTGTTGGAAAAAAAAAAGAGAAAAAGAAAAAAAAAAGTTCAAAATGAAAAGAAAAAAAAGAAAGAGATAAAAGAGAAAGAAAACCATACCACATTGAGCACAAAAAAAAGCAATTGCAGAGCATAACTGAGACATATAGGTTGGTTTGACCCATCGATCCCAATTTTTGAAACGAAATCATCGAGTTAGCTTACCTGAGGATTAAGCTGTGAAAGAACCTTTGCACACACACACTTTGAGTCTGGCTTAGATCACTTATTCAAAGACTTGGATTTAAGTTGCATTGAATGTTTTGAAGGTTCTCTGGTTTCATTACTGAGCATTCTTTGAGGACAATGATATGTATAACTATTGAGACTATTTCGTAGCATAGTATGATGATATAGAAGGCCCCACCATGTGGTTCATCTTGACCAAGTGCAAATAGCGGAGAGCAGAAAGCTAAACCAAGACTGGGGGCGACCAGTCTACCACCTCGTGAATCTAGGACATAACAAGAAATTGAGCCATGAGACTAGAGAGAAGACTGATCAATCACCTGGAGAACTGGCGGAAGACCTAACTCAACGGAATAGGAAATTCATTCATGCATGCATGCATACACGTAACATATTTTGCATTCTTTTTTGTGTTTGTTTTTTTTGTATTCACAGGTTTCAAAGAAGAAAAAGAGAAAGCGGAAAAGACAAGCCAACCAGAATCAGCAACATATGAGTAGTAGTTTTGGGGATGAGTCCCAGGGTTGAGTCACATATCAGTTTCAGTTTTAGGGATGAGTCCCTGGGGCGAGGCCCGCACCAGCATTGATATCAGTTTCATAGATGAGTCCCAGGGTTGAAGCCCGCGTTGTCAGCATCAGTTTCAGGAATGAATCCTAGGGCTGAGGCCCACTTCAGAAGAGTTTTAGAATGAATCCCAGGGCTGAGGCCCACATCGTGAGAATTTGGAATGGATCCAGGGAATGAATCCCAGGGCTGAGGACCACCTTATCAGAATTTGGAATGAATCCGGGGAATGAATCCCAGGGCCGAGGCCCACGTCGTCAGAATTTGGAATGAATCCAGGGAATGAATCCCAGGGCCGAGGCCCACGTCTTCATAATTTGGAATGAATCCCAGGGCCGAGGCCCAGGTCTTCAGAATTTGGAATGAATCCCAGGGTTGAGGCCCATGTCGTCAGAATTTGGAATGAATCCCAGGGCCGAGGCCTACATCAGCATCAGTTTAGGGCGAAGCCCACATCAGCATCAGTTTGGGGCGAGGCCCGTATTAGCATCAGTATGAGTTTGGCCGGGTATGGCACTCTGGGGGCGAGGCCCACATCTTTATCAGTATGAGTCTTGCCGGGTATGGCATTCTGGGGGCGAGGCCCACATTACATCAGTATCAGCATTGCCGGGTATGGCATTCTGGGGGCGAGGCCCACATTACATCAGATCAGTCCTGCCAGATATAGCATTTGGGGGGTGAGGCCCACATAGCATCAGATCAGTTTCTGCCGGGTATGGCATTCTGAGGGGAAGGCCCACAAAGCATCAGACCAGTTTCTGCCGGGTATGGCATTATGGGGGCGAGGCCCACATCACATCAGATCAGTTCTGCCGGGAATAGCACTCCGAGAATGGAGATATAGTCCGGGAATGGACAGCTCAAGAATGAACACGCCGAGAATGGTACGCCGGGAATGGCACTCCGAGAATGGAGATATAGTCCGGGAATGGACAGCTCAAGAATGGGCACGCTGAGAATGGCACGCTAGGAATGGCACTCCGAGAATGGAGTTATTGTCCGGGAATGGACACGCCGAGAATGGCATGCCGGGTATGGCACTCTGAGGGCGAGGCCCACATCATTATCAGCATCAGTTTTTCCGGGTATGGCACTCCGGGTATGGAGATATCAGATCGGCCAGGTACGGCACTCCGGGTATGGAGATATCAGATCAGCCAGGTATGGCACTCCGGGTATGGAGATATTAGATTAGTTTTGCCAGGTACGGCACTCCGGGTAAGGAGATATCACAACCGCGACACCCTAGGTACTGGGTTAGCACTTAGACATTTGTGGCACTCTAAGTACGGAGGCGTCACCGCGACACCCTAGGTACGGGGTTAGCACTCAGACATTTATGGCTCTCTAGGTACGGAGACGTCACTGCGACACCCTAGGTACGGGGTTAGCATTCAGACCACAGCGACGCCCTAGGTATGGGGTTAGCACGCCAGGTACGGCATGTGGACTATTCAGACATTTGTGGCTCTCTAGGTACGGAGACGTCACTGCGACACCCTAGGTACGGGGTTAGCATTCAGACCACAGCGACGCCCTAGGTACGGGGTTAGCACGCCAGGTACGACATGTGGACTATTCAGATATTTGTGGCTCTCTAGGTACGGAGACGTCACTCTGCGACACCCTAGGTACGGGGTTAGCATTCAGACCACAGCGACGCCCTAGGTACGGGGTTTAGCACGCCATGTACGGCATGTGGACTATTCAGACATTTGTGGCTCTCTAGGTACGGAGACGTCACTGCGAAACCCTAGGTACGGGGTTAGCATTCAGACCACAGCGACGCCCTAGGTACGGGGTTAGCACGCCAGGTACGGCATGTGGACTATTCGGACATTTGTGGCTCTCTAGGTACGGAGACGTCACTGCGACACCCTAGGTACGGGGTTAGCATTCAGACCACAGTGACGCCCTAGGTACGGGGTTAGTACGCCAGGTACGACATGTGGACTATTCAGACATTTGTGGCTCTCTAGGTACGGAGACGTCACTGCGACACCCTAGGTACGGGGTTAGCATCCAGACAACCAACATCATCACTGCGGCACTCTAGGTACGGAGACGCAACCGCGACGCCCTAGGTACGGGGTTTAGCATTATCAATTCAGCACAGCAGGCAGACCAGGTGACAGCTGGCGAGCCAGGTAAGTAAAAATGCATTGCACGTACTTTGATAGGATTGTCATTGTCACATACTGCACAAGTCCCATCAAAGTGGGGGCGACTGTAGGCATTGTATTTTTACACATTAGCCCAATGATGAGTCTCATATGGAGGCAACTACTTCTTTAGTCATGAAAGTCGCGGGAAACGGACGTTGGAAGGGTAAAGTTGGAAAATAGAATTTTTGATGGATTTAATCTCGTTGTTTTCGCTTCGGTTGCTTGTTATACCTCCGTTTCTAAGCTCACCTTAGGCCCAAAACTCCCATAGACCACATACCTAACCCAAACCAAGCCCAAATACCCAAGTCAACCCAAGTCAAACCAAGTCAAACCAAATCCATGCCCAAAGGATGTGATTCACGCCCAAAGCCCCTTTATTTAGGCATATGCATATTTATCACATGTTTAAATCTTGTAAATCCTTACCTAAATAAAAGAAATCAAATCAAATCCCTACCAAATCAAATCCAATCCCAAATCCTAATTAGGAGATGCATTCCTTATTAGAAATCAATTAGGAGATTCCTTCCTAATCTAATTAGGAAAGTCTTCTCTCTTTGCCGATAAAAAGAGGCCTTCACCCCCCATTCAAAAGCTAGCACATATCCTTATCTCAAGCACGTCCAAGCACTTTGTGAAGCCTCCTTTGCACGCCCAAAGCCCTTCCAATAGCCTCCATTGCCGCAACACCAAGCCAACAAACCCTCCAATTGCCGCATCTTCTCTTCTTCACCAACACCACTCACGCCCAAGCCCTTTTCACAGCCCTCCATTGCCGAGTTCCAGCCACCATTCACAGCCCTAGAACACCTTAAAATAAGCCTCAAATATAGCCCCAAAGTCGCACAAAAGACCCCTATTCACAGCTCCAATTCAGCGCCCAAAACAGTCCCGAAACACCCCTCACTGCACCTTGAACTGCACAGTTTCGTCCCCTGTTCTGGTCAGTATTTGTTTCGACTTTAGCCTCCAAAACAGTCCTAAAATCATCTAGAAACCATCCCAAAAACCTCCAAAACGTTTCCCTAAAAAATCCTCACAAACGCACCTCCCTAAGCCTTCAAAATCACCCAAAACAGTCCACTAAACGACCAAAACAGTGACCTGAAACGGAGCAGCGAAACAGCAGCGAAACGGACTTAAAACAGCAGCCCGAGCATCAAAGCAGCGAGGAAAGACGTTGAGTAGACAAATTGGAAAAGCATCGGATCAATCTCCCTTCCAACGGACGTGTAACGCCCTTTCTTAGACGACAAAAGAGGTTAGACCTGAGGGCACATTTTTTACTTATCTTCTTTATTTTTGTTTTATTTATTTTGATATATAATTGCATGAGAGTCGTTTGAGGTATGATGTGATTGTTGGATGAGCGGGATATGTGTTCCCTTTTGTGATATATCGGATGGAAACCCGGACATAAATTCCATAGCCGATTCCGAATGGACGGTAGTATGGTCTGCACTCGGGATACAAAGCCACGTACCGCTTAAGATATACATATCTCGTCTCATCCTAATTTGTATTTGAGCATGTTATAGTCTTTAGTTATATGTTTATTATTTAAAGCATGGTTTAATTTAGTTTGTTATTTTTGTTTTAAAGCATGTTTAGGTTGTTCATTATGCATGTTCTTAGTTTATGATGCGTTTGGGTAATAATTTATACATGTTGGTTTAATGGTTCAATAGGCTTGTTGTGTTACATTGCGTGAAATTATTTGGATGAAAGCATGTTAGATCTAAATACCCTTGAGCATGAATGTTGAATAGATTTGGTTAGTTTATTGCACACAAATCATATCATCACAAGTGACATAAGTAAGGGACCATTCCGAACCCAACGGTTTGAGGTCTTCCCTTGCGAGGGGTGAGTGCGGCCTTAAATCTTTGTCCCGGTTCACACCGGGTGGCGACTCCATGTTATTTTATACTCCCAACTAGGCCGCGAGCCTAGAACAACGTCGTCAAGTTCTGTTGTCTACACTTATACATTAAAGGAAAAGGTTGTCAAATTGAATTTGACTTCTTTAGATATTTGTTTTAAATTGTTTAAAATTGAAATATCAATTTTTCCTTAATTTTCTTTAATTTCGGCGAACACCCTAAAATAAATAGAATTGTTATATTATTAAGTTGCAATTGTTGACTTGGTTGAATAATTCATTAAAGTTAATGATTTAGAAAACAAGTTGACAAGTTGTAAATTAAATGAAACAAAAATAAATATCTAGATATTTCTTACCAATTTCGGCCAAGGCTTAAATTTGTGAGTATATATTGTTTTGTTTCATCTTATAGGGTTAATGAAGTTCATTAGACACCAAATATAATACAAAAGTAGTTGAGAGAAAAGCTTGAAGGCTAAAGGAAGATGGCTTGGAAAATCATGATTTTGTAAGTTATTTTTCAAAGTCTTCAACATGAAAATTGTTTCTAACATGCTTAGCATCATTTTGTGTTGCTTTGGTGTTGTCTCTCTTCTTATAGTTTGTGTTTATTTTGGTTGTGAACTTTGATGAAAGATTGAAGCATGTAAGTAAGCTTGAAATGGTTTCAAAGCTTTACTTTTGATTTTTAGAAAATCAAGTTGCCATTCTAGAGTTGGTAAGTCACTCCTTGGTGACCTAGAATTTTTCTAGAGTTGTTTCAAAGTGGTGAGGCTAGATTGGTGAAGTATTGAATGGATTAAAGTGTTGGATTTTGTAAATTTGGTAAAATTGGACAATTTGAAGAAATTGAAAAATTAGGGTTCATAACCCACTCCAAATTTGGGGCTTTTCATATATGTGATGTATTATGGTATGAATATGATGCATGTAAAATTTTAGGTTGATTGGATTTGATCTTGGCATGTTTTGAACTAAAGGGACCAAATTGTAATTAATTGAAAATTTTGGGTGGCTCACGTCATTAGACTAAAAATTGGGGATTTGTGTGAAATCTGATTTTGATGCATTAGATGTGTTGAAAAATATTTTATAAATGATTTAGATTCATCCAAAATTGTATTTGACAATTTTTGGACTAAAATGATAAATTAACAAAGTTTTGGGGCAATTCGGTAACTACCAAGAAATTTGATTTATTGTGTAATTTTTCAGAATTTGATAATTGGATAATTAAATAAATAAGTTTATTTAATTGATCCGAGAAAAAGTTTTGAAATAGGAAAATTTTGATATTCCGTTATTCCGCTGCGTTACCGATATTCCCCCATAAAACCCCAACAAAATGGTATCAGAGCGAGTCTGATTATGGACACCCCGATATGATTAGCCCTTTAAAATCTAATGTTTTTTTCTTTTCTTTAATTGATACATGCATGCTTTCATTTAATTTATCAAATTTAAAGTGTATGACATTTTATGGAATATCCCCGCTTAATAAGGTTTTAAAGTAACTGGTATTTGGAATACTTGTTTCTTGGTCCTTCTTGTCAATACGGTTTATAAATATTTTTCTGTCACTACATCCGAGACCGTGCCTCTGCTGTGAGGGTGTAGCCGATAGAGATTTATTTATGCCGGATGTATATAAGATACTAGATAAATTCAAGCGAAAGTGGAATCCTGAACGTGCCCTAACTGTCAGGGTTACGCAAGTAACTTGAGTTTATCATTGACGAGTTTAACCTTGGTACGTCTCCTTGTGGGTCTGCCTTAGCAGCGACAACGAGAAACGACCAGGACCGGAAACCCATGAGTCACTAGTGAGTGATTGACAATGAGTTGTCTAACTGTGAATATACGTAGGCGAGACCGTGCCTCTGCTGTGAGTCGAAATATATTCATGGGGTCCTCTTCCCATTATGGAATTCGATTTAATTATTGAATTCTCGTTTTTCCGTTGGGGATTACGATATTACGTAAAATAGTGGGAGGCACTACTAAGTTTAAAATATTCCATAACTTAGGCAGTGTGTATTATTATGGAAATTGATGCTTGTTTGTTTCCTTATTCTATTGTTTATATAGAATTTAACTTTTATTTATTGCACACATATTTTGATATGTTATCTGACTTGACTCTTGGTTGCAGTTATTCTAGAATAGGTTCTAGATACTATTAGACTAGGATATTATTAGATTGGTCTAAGCCATCGTGAACTGTTGTTCCAATTTTCTTGAAAAATCAAGATGGTTAATGACTTAGTTTCTAAGTCATGATAGATAATCTAGATAGATATCCCTTTTAGGATATAATACTTTAGAGAGAATAGTTTCTTATGCAGTAAGAATTGACTTGAATTAGTTCATGTCTCGAGATTCTTGACTGGCATTAAGAAAGCCCCATTAGGTATTTGTTTATCTAGTAATGACGTTTCTTAGCTTTAATTACCTTTAGAGGCAATGTGTCTGACACAATTTTGCTAATCAATTATTTGCAATTATTGTGAGTAGTTGAATGTAAATAGTAAAGCTAAATAAAGGAGATGCGTATAGTTGTGTATAGAAAATATCAATTTTCACAATACTACAACTATAGGTATTGGATATCAGATCTCCCATCTAGTTATTTAAAATATTAGTTAACGATTGTTTTGATATTTAATATCGGAACTTGCGACTATTTGATAGTTACTTGTTCTTTATAAACAATTGTTATATATTTTAAATATAACTAGTAGTGTCATTGACGTGGAGATAAACATTAAGAAAAATTATTCGGTAAAGTAAATAATTTAGAACGGTGTTTTATGAGATTTTATCACTTAAGCATTGGATGCTTATTCCGTATGGTAAATGATGGTTTGATACGAGATCACACCACATATCCTTATCCATTTAATGAATATTGTATTCGGGAAGGTGATTAAGATCTCGTTTAACCAATGATTGTCATTGGACCACCAATTTATTTAACTGATACATTGGATGTATGTAGTTTAATAAATTGTAATTGCTTAAGGTAGTTTTCTTTACTTCGTAACTTAGTTTATGAATTGTCATAACTTAGTTACGTGTTTCTGAAGGAACACATATTGAACGTCTTGAAAGTATCAAGTACTTTCAATCTGTTCTGATGAAACGTAGGTTGAACATTTTTGACTTGTTCAAATATATTCAATCTGAAATTTTTTGAGAACTCTATCATTAAAATTCATTACAAGTCTTTGAATTGTTCAAATATCTTTGATACGATCAAACATATGAATTTAAAGCAATTAGTTCTTAGGTTATTCAGTGAATATGATTCATATTCAATATTATTCTTCCACGATTCCATCTTGATGGAATTGAGTGGTGGGAGCAGTCGAATCTTATATGATTTGATTCGTTTGATATTGAATGTTACCAAATTAGTTTCAATACTCTTGGGGATATGCTCCAATAATACTAGTTCATCTTTTTAATTTACGTTCCATTAATTTCTACAATTACATATATGATATGTATAGATTGAAAATCTGAATCTTGAAAAGTTTGAGATTTGAATCTTTCTTTTATATAATAGTTATATAATGGAAATTACTTACATCTCGGAGGTATAAGTAAAAGTTTATCATTTATTCTATTTTATAGAATATTGTATTCTATTTGATATAATATCTTTCCTACGATCCTAAGTAATAAAATTGTTTTATTACTTGGTGTGTAACATCAGATGTTAAATATTTTAAAAAAGACCTGACTTATTGAAGTCAAATGTGAGAATGATAAATTATAAGTGGAACTACGTAATTAATAAGATGAAGCAACCCTTATACATCTTCTATATAAGTCCAATGGGATAACAGAATCATTTACGAGTATTTGATACTTAATGGTTCTGTTGTTTTCTTATTGAAGAAAATTATCCTATAACTTATAATGGAAGCGATATTTGATATCGATTCTGGAAGTTCACCATTGAACCATAGATCTAAGATTGTTCATAGCTTACTGCGATCAAGTTTTGAACTTGATCAAGCTTTAATTATGTATTATTTCATGATTTGTGCTAATTGTTTGCGCACCAAAAGTAGTGTGAGCTTATTAAAGGTTTGACCTTTATAGTATGACAGTGAGAAAAGTTATACTCAGCAATCTATTATAAATTCTGAGGAAACTTGTCTCTAGTCACACTAATTGAACAATAAATATATATTGGTTAATGTTGATATTAAACTGTACATTTGAGCTAAAGAATGCAAAGTGGCATTTTTTGAATGACTTATTCAGATAAGAGATCAGTTGTGATTTCTTCATTTGAAGAGTTCGTTCTGGAATAGCCCTAGAGTTTATGTTCTGCTGAGATTGCAGTTTAGTGTGCTAGCTTATAGAGCCTATTGTAGACTCGGATAAGTCTTCCGGAAATCAGTGTTCTCTATTTTTGACATCAGTCAGATTGTCTGATCTTGTCAAAGTATAAAGAATACATATGTGATTGAAGGGTTAGTAGGAGCGTACAAATTACTTTCTAGTGTTATATATATCCTAACAACATTATCATTATTATAGTAATAATGAGATGTTTGTGAGGTAAAAGGTTTACCTAAGTCTTCTTTATTCCGTGAAAACAGTGGGAGTAGTCTCTATTATATTCGATATAATGTTTTATATAAGATATAAAACCAAGAGACTTGTGAGATACTCCTATTATTCGTGCATTAGATATGATCTAATAAAGGACATAACTAGGCTATCTGTATCACAGTTAGTATAATTGTTGGACAGTTATTGTGTGTCTTATATAAAGTATTTATCTTTCGTAAAAGACGATTCCTTTTTCGAAAGAGATATTGATTAGAATGTCTAATCATCTTATGTATCATTTGATGATGACATAATAAATACTTTATAATGTGCGATTGTAGATATCGATTTAATCGTAATTGTTACGAGTTATTTTGATATCATATATACCATATGATGGATCTTGAAACACGTTCTTTGTGATCTTTGAGATATTAATAACGAGTTTCTAATTCATGGAGAATACAGTCTGCAATCATTAGGGTCATATTATTTTTTAGACTAATTATGACGTTAGACAGTCTACGTCATAAAGAGTCACAAAAGATGCAGTGGGAGTGTCACGCATGATTCTACTGTTACAGTGGAATTAGATGCAACTTATGAAGTATTGACTTATGAAGTTGCATAATGACCTTATAAATTAGAAGTTTTATATTGGTGTTGTGTTTGCCGTTGTCTTCATAGTATTTTTGGATTTGATCCCTAAATATATGGACAACTCAGTAGCTATAGCACAATACTGATGTAGTATCAGAGTCATATTAATGTATAATTTAGATTCTACAAAATTTGAATGATGCTGGCTATGGGAAACGATTGATTTTGTTTTACAAACTCATTATGTTATAGCGGACCTACTTATTGTTGCCTACCTCTTAAGTGTTGGGTGAGCTTTTGAGGGCCATGCGTATACGATACACATTGAGATGTGTATATGATACCATGGAATGACACTAGAGCAAGTGGGAGAAATTATTGGGATTGGTACTCAGAGCGCCAATCCGGACCGTATTTATGTCTGATTCATGAATACGTTCAATTTCTTTTTCCATAAAATTACTTATTTATGGTTGCATCTCTTGTTTTTATATACGTATTCGATCTAATTACTATTAGATTGAAACTAAATGTGGTTTAGTGATATGTATATATTAGACAAAGGCCCGATAATATATAATGAAGTACATAGTTACAAAACTAGTTTGTAATTGACATTGGGAAGTGTCATTGCTAAATGTATATTATCAAATATTGTTCCTGGTCAAGATTTACTAACACGGGTCGGTTAGTCAAATCGGCTGAAACCGGTACATGTAATGGTTTATCCCAATGAACCATGAGTCTTGGGAGACTCGTATAGACGTGTAGGTGTTTATAGTGGATAAACACTGAACGACTCACCGAAGATTCTTAATGGATAGTACACCAACGTCAATAAGAATCTTCTCGGGTTGAGTAGCATAGTGGTCCTTCGACTTGAGACACCACTGTGGATGTATGAGACATCCTCCACACTTAGATATCAGTCATGTCACCGATCTATTTAGATCAGACCACCGCCTGTTCGTTGGGTGTGGACCGATCCTCAGGATATTCTGTGTGTGTCAATAAAGGATCCGTCAGTTCTGTGTACAGAGCATAGGAGTCCATATGTGATTAGCAGTCTGTTAAATCTGTGGCCACAGTATACTTCGGAAGTAAGTTCCAATGTTATTTAGAGATTGCTAATAGATACATCGACGGGATAATACCTATAGAGATTTGATGTTTACATCTATATCTCTGGTATTATCCGGATACCTGTGACGGAGGGATTATACGTATGCAATGACCTCGACCTGTATGATTCAGCGAGTTTATTTGTGGTCGTCATAATTTACGGGTGGGTAAGTTATACACACGAAATTGGATTTTGTGACGGATATACCTGAATCTAGAGAGTCTCACTAATGAAATATACTCGTAGAGCACTAGGGCAACTTTTATGAATAATGATGATTATTTATAAATCGTTTAAACGTTAAACGAAAAATACATGCGAACGAGCCGAACCATCATTTCCTAATTAATGTGTATTTGTATTTAATATATGATATTATTAAATACACATTAATAAATTGTCAAGTAAAGGTATTTGACATATATCATTCATATATGTATTTGAGATATTTAAAGTAAATATAATACATATATTTGAGATATTTGTATTTAATTAATTAATTAATTATTTAATTGTTAAATGATTAATATAATTAAAATATAAATATCTTACCAAATGATAAAGTTAAGAAATGATTATAAGTGTATATTGTTGACTTATACATTAAAGGAAAAGGTTGTCAAATTGAATTTGACTTCTTTAGATATTTGTTTTAAATTGTTTAAAATTGAAATATCAATTTTTCCTTAATTTTCTTTAATTTCGGCGAACACCCTAAAATAAATAGAATTGTTATATTATTAAGTTGCAATTGTTGACTTGGTTGAATAATTCATTAAAGTATAATGATTTAGAAAACAAGTTGACAAGTTGTAAATTAAATGAAACAAAAAATAAAATATCTAGATATTTCTTACCAATTTCGGCCAAGGCTTAAATTTGTGAGTATATATTGTTTTGTTTCATCTTATAGGGTTAATGAAGTTCATTAGACACCAAATATAATACAAAAGTAGTTGAGAGAAAAGCTTGAAGGCTAAAGGAAGATGGCTTGGAAAATCATGATTTTGTAAGTTATTTTTCAAAGTCTTCAACATGAAAATTGTTTCTAACATGCTTAGCATCATTTTGTGTTGCTTTGGTGTTGTCTCTCTTCTTATAGTTTGTGTTTATTTTGGTTGTGAACTTTGATGAAAGATTGAAGCATGTAAGTAAGCTTGAAATGGTTTCAAAGCTTTACTTTTGATTTTTAGAAATCAAGTTGCCATTCTAAAGTTGGTAAGTCACTCCTTGGTGACCTAGAATTTTTCTAGAGTTGTTTCAAAGTGGTGAGGCTAGATTGGTGAAGTATTGAATGGATTAAAGTGTTGGATTTTGTAAATTTGGTAAAATTGGACAATTTGAAGAAATTGAAAAATTAGGGTTCATAACCCACTCCAAATTTGGGGCTTTTCATATATGTGATGTATTATGGTATGAATATGTTGCATGTAAAATTTTAGGTTGATTGGATTTGATCTTGGCATGTTTTGAACTAAAGGGACCAAATTGTAATTAATTGAAAATTTTGGGTGGCTCACGGCATTAGACTAAAATTGGGGATTTGTGTGAAATCTGATTTTGATGCATTAGATGTGTTGAAAAATATTTTAGAAATGATTTAGATTCATCCAAAATTGTATTTGACAACTTTTGGACTAAAATGATAATTAACAAAGTTTTGGGGCAATTCGGTAACTACCAAGAAATTTGATTTATTGTGTAATTTTTCAGAATTTGATAATTGGATAATTAAATAAATAAGTTTATTTAATTGATCCGAGAAAAAGTTTTGAAATCGAAAAATTTTGATATTCCGCGATTCCGCTGCGTTACCGATATTCCTCCATAAAACCCCAACAAAGTATACACCTAGAACACGTCTTAATCCAATAACGTCATTAGTGTGAGGATAAGAAACGGTTCAGGACCAAATTAGGAGTCACATTAAGTGATTGACCTTTGAGGTCTATCTAATGAGTTTATAAAGGCCAATATCGTCATTAGTGTGAGGCTGGAGTAAATGTCATGGGATCCACTTCCCGCTATGAAATTTTGATAGTCAAATTTCTATTTTTCCGTTAAGGGAGATTACGAAATTACGTAATGTAGTGAGAGGGCACTAATAGATTTAAAATTCTTTAATCAATTAGTGTTATCACTTTTGAAATGAAAATTGTTCTGCTACTACTCAAAAATATTTTCTTGTAGATGGCTGTCACTAATCCATTGATGAAACTTTTGGATTCCAAAAAGCTAAAAAGAGCCGAAAACTATTTCGAATGGGAAATGAACATGCGCCTTATCTTGCAGTATGAAAAGTTGACTTATTTCACGATCAATCCACTGCATGTTGATATCGATCTTGCCTCCACTCCAAAAGAGCAAGAAACTTTTGATAGATGGAAGGATGATAACCTAAAGGTGAAATCCTACATCTTGGGATCGATGGTTCCAGATTTGCTGAGACAGTACATTGAAGTACCAGATGCTTGGAGTATCATGCGAACACTCAAAGAGTTGTTCGAGGCAAATCAAGAGATTGAACTTTATCGAAGGTCTAAGGAATTGTTCCGTGCTGAACTCAATGAGGGAGGAGCTTTCGGCACTCATATTTTGAACATGATCGACCAGATTCGATATCTGGAATGACATGGCATTAGTTTAATGAACGGCTGGGCCGTAATTTGATTCTGTCTTCTTTGCCTGGTTCTTATGTTGGCTTTGTATTAAACTTCCATATGCATTCGATGCAAGTCACATACAAAGAACTTCATAACATGCTACGCACGGCAGAGTAAGATTTGAAGAAAGGAAACCCCACACTGTATCTTCATAGTGAGGCTGGCTCTTCAAAGACTTCTGGGAAGTCAAAGAAAATCAAGATGGGGAAGAATAAGATATCAAAGAAAAACTCCAAGAAGCGCAAAGGCGCAAAATCGAAAGTAGCTCGTGACCAATGTCTACAATGCAAGAAGTCTGGACACTGAAAGAATGAATGTCCATAGCTTAAAGGAAAAGCTGGACCCTGAGGTACGCTTTGTATTTTTCCAATTATTGACATCTCATTAGCCTTAGATGAAAATAATGGATGAGTGTTAGACACTGGCAGTCCTACTCATATTTGTAATTCCCTGCAGGAAATGAGGGTTAAAAAATGCTAAATAAAGGGGAGATCCAGCTTAGAGTTGGCAATGGCGAGACATTGGATGTCAATGTCATAGGAACAGTTGTTCTAAATCTCTCAAATGGATGTAAATTAGATTTACATGACTGTTATTATGTTCCCTCAATTATCAGATAAATAATATCACTGCCAATATTAGATATAGAGGGATATAAAATAAACATTAAGGATGAAATTTTATGTTTATATGATAAAGAAAATTTATTGAAATGTGAATGTTCTTTATCAAAAGGTCACTATGTTTTGGAAACATGTAGAGATGTCTTTAATATAGAGAAAAATACAAGTAGGAAGTCTGAATTGAATACTACTGAATTATATCATATGAGATTGGGCCGCATAGGTGTTCGACATCTATCCAAATTGATAAAAGATGGTTTGTTTGAAAATCTTACCTTAGATCCTTATCCGATTTGTGAGTCATGTATCCAATGAAAGATGACAAATGCCTCATTTCAAGGTGTTGGACACCGTGCTGGAGATTTACTGGAGCTAATACACAGCGATGTGTGTGGTCCATTAAATCATGCCGCTCATAATGGTTCGACATACTTTGTAACTTTCACAGATGACGAGTCTAGATATGGATATGTCTATCTGATTAAACATAAGTCGGAAACATTTGACAGGTTCAAAATATTCTGAAACGAAGTAGAAAAATAAACTAGTAAATTCATCAAATGCCTTAGATCAGATCAAAGCAGTGAATACATAAGTGATGAATTCATAAATTATTTAAGGGAGAATGGAATTCTTGCCCAATATAGCCCACCAGGAACACCTCAACACAATAGAGTGTCTGAGCGTAGAAATCGTACTTTATTGGATATGATGCGAATGATGATGATCTATACAGATGTTCCTTACTACCTTTAGGGTTATGTTTTACAAACTGTTGCCTACATACTTAATATGGTTCCATCGAAAACTGTTTCTATGACCTCCTATCAGATATGGTTCGGTAGAAATCCAAGTCTTAGACATTTAAAGATTTGGGGTTGTCCTGCATACGTTAGAATTACGCAGCGGGATAAACTAGCACCCAGAGGGTATAAATGTAGGTTCGTTGGATATCCTGATAATTCCATGAGATATCAATTCTATGATTCCGAGCAACGAAATGTATTTGTTGTTCGCTTTGCAACTTTTCTTGAAATTTAATTTTTGAAAGATTAAACTTGATGAGTTTGATCCCAACAGTAAAGAACCTGAGATGGAACCAGAGATCCAACTAGGTGAAGGATCTACAACACAGGTTCTACGTAAGTCGAATAGAATATCAAGGACTCATGAGAGACTGTTTTTAACATCTGATGTGAGCTTTGATGTTCTCCTCTTGGAGGAAACAGATCCGACTACGTATAAGGCTCATGAAATTCTCCATAAAAGATATGTGTGAAGCTTCATATATACTAGGTATAAGGCTCTATCGATATAGAGTTAAGAAGCTTATAGGGTTGTCACAATCAACGTACATAGATAAGATGTTAGAAAGGTACAGTTTTACCAACTGCAAGGCAACAAATGTACCTTTCCGATACGACATATATCTTTCGAAGAAAATGGCACCTCAAACTGAGGAAGAAAGAGTTAGGATGTCTAACTTACCATATGCTTCTTGCATTGGAAGCATACGTTAAAAGATCATCAATACCTAATGAAATAGATGTAGCAGTGGCTTGCTGGAAACCCAGGGTCTTATGTTATGTACTAGACCTGACATCAGTTTCGGCGTCAATGTGACCAGCCGATATCATTCTGATCCAGGTAATGATCATTGGACACCCGTGAAACATATCCTAAAATATCTTAAAGGCACCAAGGATAAGTTTCTGATATATGGATAAGATGAGCTATAAGTTAAGGGTTATACAGACTCTGACTTCCAGGGAGATCTATATGATAGAAAATATACATCAGGATATATATTTGTTGGATAATATGACCCATAGCGTCACTATTTGTACAGATCACGGTGTTGTTGTACAAATTAACTATGTGACAAGAAAATTGCACTCTCATCATTTGTGATTAGATCACCATAGATATATAAATGAAGAGAGGTCCCTATGATTAGTTCCTGGACTGAGAATGATATGAGACAGTATCAGTCCCCGAAGGATTAATCATTAAATATCCCTAGCCGGAGTATTATCGAGACTGGACATCGATAATGCGGAATAAGCTAGTATTGCACTTGTGTGCGTTGTGAGGGCACAACGACATAGTTCTCATATATGTAAATATTGGATACTTATGCAAGTGCGATAGGAGGTCGTGTTTCACCGATGGTATGGGAAACAGCTTCGCTCTGGATAGACCCCTCGAATCCCATTGGTATTATGACTATGTGTCTATGGAGGCCGAAATCAGGGTAGGTGTGTATGGTCTTAACCTGAGACTTACATCGCTAATACTTACGATAATCGATAGACTTTTGTCTTGGTGTGGTACAGGGCTTTAACCGGTTCTTCGTACACCACTTCTGGGTGTATCAGAGAGTCGTAGTGTATTGGGTGTGATGTCAAGACGGAAGTATCACTTCAGTCATAGTGGAGATGATGTCACGCATGATACGTTACTAGTGCTCTTAAGTGTTGCGCAACCATCGGGATGTTATGACTAGGTCATGCATATCCGATTATAGAGACTAGTTACCAGACATCCGACATGTGCTTCGGATGGGGCAGACACTTATCCAGCCCCAGCCCTAGCACGTGACTATCCGATACTGGGCCGATATACACAATACTACGGTATACTACGCTTGATACAGATCTATATATTCCTGTAAGAATATTTCTGGAGAATTGGGTAGGCATGGCGCTTTGCTAGAAGCCAACCTTGTCTTGTAAATCGGTATAAACGTAGTACGAGGTACTTACGTGTTCGGATAATCCGACGACCGTATTTACTGCCAACATATCCGGAGATCTCATGGGTCGCTTCCTGAAGATTCACCGATGATGTATAACTCGCACTTAATTAATCTAGGATTAATTAGAAGAGAGAGAAAATTAATCTGGGATTAACTGCGGAGATATTTTATCTGGGATAAAATATTAATTAAAGAGAGAGAACGATTAATTTGGAATTAATCGATAAAATAATATATTTGATATATTATTAGAAATTGGATTTCGACGCGGAATTAAAATTAGATTTTAATTCGGGCGAACGAATTAATTTAGAATTAATTCGTTAGCGACGTGAATAGTGATTTCGCTAGGCGTAATCATTTAATTACGACGCGGCGGAAAATTCGTTAATTTGGAATTAGCGAACCCGAGCCCGGGATTATTTGCGAGCGCATTAGCATTTCGAATTCGAGTGCGGCACGCAAGTCAAATCGTGCGTCAAATCGCTAGTCACATCAAGCGTCAAATCAAATGTCACTTTAAGTGATATGACATGTTGTCACTTGATTTGAGTGATTGATGTAGAAGTTGAAAAAGCAACATTTGCTTTTTACTTTTGACTTTAGCATTTAATGTAAAGTTAAAAGAATTGGTAATTGTTTTTTTTTATTAATCTTAGAAATATAAAAAAAACTAATTACATTTCTTTTTTCTTTACTCTCTCTTTCCACCTTTACGCATTCTCTCTTTTCCCTCTCATTTTCTTCTCCCTCTCCTTCACGGCTTCAAGCCGATTTGCTTAAAAAGTTTCTGGTTGGACCGAATTTAAAGAGAAGCAAGGAAGAAGATGTGGTGCTAGCACACATCTTGGGTTATATTATGGTGATAGGGAAACGAATTTATGAGCATGGAAAAGCTTAAAGCTTGGAGCTTCAATGGAGTCTCACATGGCCGATTCTTGGAGGGACTTTGGAGGCCAAAACCGAGCAGCCCACTGCTTGAAGAAGCCACTGCCGAGCATGGAGAGAGGCAGAAAACACATCTTGTTCTTCATTGCAACAAAACCGATCTATGTGAGTAATAATTCCGCCTTACTCCTTTGATGTATTCACTCGTTTTTATGCATGATTTATGATCTTGGGACTTGATTGAAACTCAACAATATTTACCTTTAACGGTGGTGTGATTAGTTGGTGTTGTTCAAACAAAGGCTCAACACATGATTCCACCACTGAGGCGGAATTTATAGCGGCTTCAGAAGCTGCTAAAGAAGCTGTTTGGATTAGAAATTGTATCACAGAACTTGGCATTGTGCCTAGTATTTGGATTCGATCTCATTGTACTATGATAATAACGGAGTCATCGCGCAGGCTAATGAGCTGAGGGCGCATTCCAATTCAAAACACGTGGAAAGGAAATACCGCGTAATTAAAGAGATAATTGAACGAAAAGACATAATGGTCTTGAAAGTTCAAGGATAAGACAACATAGCAGACCCGCTTATAAAGGTCTTACCTTTTAAGTTATTCGATAAACATGTGGAGGAGATGGGATTGGGGTACCATCCAGATTGGCACTAAGCAAGTGGGGTTTGATGGAGTTGGTGCTTGGAGTGCCAATCTGATTTGTATATTTTATTATTTATTAATAAAATAACTATATTATTCATTTCATACCTTATAATGGTATTGTCATTATACGTATTAGATTGATGTATAGATATGTTAAAAATGACATCGACCGTAGAATAGTTTTGACACTAGGTGTAAACTATTCTTAAAGTAAATATTCATAGTCGTTGGTTTTAGAATACGGTCGAATTATTATAACCTATAAGACTAGCACATGTCGTATATTAGAATCAGAGTTCCAATGGTTTAACCCGATGTACCATGAGTTTTGGAAATTTGTATAGACATATGAGTATTCATTGAAGCGAATACTGAATGACTCACAGGTGATTCCTAATAGTTGGAAGTACACACCACCGTCAATAGGAATCTCCTCGAGTCGAGTAACATATGTAATTCTTTGACTATAGGATATCATTTGTGTGAGATCCTCCACACTTTGATGCCATGTATGTCAGAAACCTTTCATGGTCTGGCCTCTAGATGTTCGTTGGGTATGGACTAATGCACTCAGTAATCAAGTGCGAAGCAAGATAGGTTCCGTCGGCACGTATCTGTACCATAAGGGGTTTAGGTATCCATGTGAGTAAAGTCACGATTCTTAAATCTTTGGCCAAATTCGATCACCTAGGGTGGATCACATCAGTTATGAAGAATCATAGACATGTCAACATAAGATGCGCGCCTCGGAAACTTAACAGTGTATTCTATGTTTCCTAAGCACAACTCGGATAGCCTACGACGGAGAGATTGTTAAACATATGTGATGACCTCGACTTGTATAGTTCAGAAAGGTCATTTTTGTTCTTCGCAAATTCGGAGGTGGTCGAATTGCGTACATATTAGCTAGGCTTATATGACGAATGTGTCTGAACTTAGAGAGTCTCAATATGAAGTGTACTCGTTGAGCACTTGGGTAGCCGATTATTTTTAATAAAAGATAATATTCGATATTATAATTATCAACTAAGAAAATCAAGTGTTATTGGATAACATTGATTATTTACTTTGACCTAATTGGATTAATTCAATAATTACACAAGGGCTTAATTGTAAAATAATAATTATCTTTACCATTTGAGGATATTATGGTAATTGTAAGTATGTAATAATAGGTGGTTTTGGCTTGATTTAATTGGATTAAATCAAAGTGGCAAACATTTAACCAATCCATTTCCTAATCCTTGGCTTGATTTAATTGGATTAAATTAAAGTTGGAGACAATGGAGAGTAGTCACACCTAATTATACATATTTGGACAAATTAGATTAAGCTCACTTAAAAGTTGATTACAACTTTTATTAATTAAAAATTGCCTAAGTTTTGCTATAAATAGCAAGTTTTAGGAAGGTTTTAATTACAAGTACAAATACAAGCAAATTCTTAGAGAGATTAGCCTAAGTTAGAGAAGTGTTTAGAGAAGCTTGTGAGATCTCTACAACATTTCATCTAGGATAAATCAAGATTGGATCTTGAAGTGAAGCTTGCTAGCATTGGAAATCAAGGTTGAATCTTGAAGTCAAGCTTACACACCTTGGAGGTTCTCCAACAATTTCAACAAAGGAGAAGTAGATTGGATCTTGCATCAAGCTTACTAGGTAATGTTTGATCTTCTCATAAGCTATGTTCATTTGTGTATTAGATGCATGATCACATACCTTAATGTTGAAATAAAGCTAATCAATTGTGTTAGAATACTTTAGAAGTATAGACACAACATGTTTGTAACTCTAGATTAAAGTTTAGAGCTATGTCTACCATTCGATTCAATCGACCACCTTTAGGTGAACTAGAATTGTTCATGAGACATTTCTAATTGGGATTCTAAAATGGTTTGTGTATTGGATTCAAAATTTACGCAAATGCGTATTTAGAATAAATTTATGTCTTTTGTAAAAATATTTGATATTTTGAATAACTTGATTTTTAATTTATAACATGTGTTGGTGTTAGTTTTGATGTTAAAATTTAATTTTGGGTGTTTTTGAGGTGTTTATGGAAGACCAGAAGAAATTAGGGTAAAATGCCATAATTCCTTCAGCTCACTGGAAAATGAGCTGAATGAATTGAAATAAATGAAAAAAAAAAGAATTGATGTTGTGTTCGCGCAATGCGCGAGGCAATTTTGTTTTGCTTCGTTTTTTAGTTTCCGAACTCTGATTCAGTCCCGTTTTTTCCTATACACTCGTAATGGAATATAATATTTCATTAAATAATTTAAAATTACACCCATACTTGATATCCATAGGTTAGACCCATTTTCCTTGCCTAGGGCACCGATCCGACCCTAGGGTTTCCACAACTGCCCTAACACATATTTGACCTAATTACAAGCATATTGTGTTTATACTTCCAAAACATCATAATACAATTCATTAGACTTATTTCAACTTTAAGCTATGTAATGATGCATCCAATACATAAATCATCACTATATGTCACTAATGAAGAACATATCTTAAGAGAAGTTCAAATTTACCTAGTAAAGTTGATGCAAATATCCAATCTCATTCTCCTTGTTGAAATGGTTGGAGAAATTCCAAGGTTTGCAAACTTGACTCCAAGATTCAATCTTGATTCCAATACTAGCAAGCTTCCCTCCAAGATCCAATCTTGATTTCTCCTAGATGAAATATTATAGAGATCTTCCAAAGATTCTCTAAACACTTCTCTAACTTAGGCTAATTTCTCCAAGAATTACTTTTATTTAGTTTTCATAAGCTTAATTAAAACCTTACTCAAGCTTGTTATTTATAACAAAACTTAGGCAGTTTTTAATTAATAAATGTTCTAATCAATTAATCTAATTTATCCAAATATGTATAATTAGGTGTGACTGATCACATTTGTCTACCACTTTAATTTAATCCAATTAAATCAAGAACAAGTTTAATTAATGGATTAATTACATATCTACCACTTTGATTTTATCCAATTAAATCAAGCCAAAAACACATATAATTACATATTTGTAATTACTAAAATATCTTCAAATGATAGAGATATTTATGAAATTACAACAAAGCCCTTGGGTAAATTTTGGATTAATCCAATTAATCCAATTAGGTCAAAGTAAATAATTAATGTTATTCAATAATACTCAATTATCTTCGTTGATAATTATAATATCGATTATTATCTTTTATCAAAATTAATCGGTTTCCCAAGTGCTCAACGAGTATACTTCATATTGGGACTCTCTAAGTTCAGACATGTTTGTCATATAACCATAGCAAATATGTACGTAATTCAGCCACCTCCGAATTCGCGAAGAACACGAACGACCTTTTTGAATTATACAAGTCGAGGTCATCACATAAGTTTATCAATCCCTCCGTCGTAGGCTATCCGAGTTGTGCTTAGGAAACATAGAATACACCGTCCAGTTCCCGATGCGCACATCTTATGTCGACATGTCCATGATTCTTTATAATTGATATGATCCTCCCTAAGTGATCGGTTTTTTCCAAAGTCAATCATGACTTATTCAAATGGATACCTAAACCCATTATGGTACACATAAGGGCGGGCAGATCCTATCTTGATTCGCACTTGATTAACGAGTGCATCGGTCCACACCCAACGAATATCTAGAGGTCAGACCATGAAAGGTTTTTCACATATATGGTATCAAAGTGTGGAAGATCTCACACAAAATCAATATTATCCTATAGTTAAAGCATCACATATGCTACTCGACTCGAGGAGAATCCTATTGATGGTGGTGTATACTTCCAACTATTAGGAATCATCTGTGAGTAATTCAGTATTCGGTCAAACCAATACACACATGTCTATACGAGCTTTCAAAGCTCATGGTACATCGGGTTAAACCATTGGAACTCAAATTCCAATATACGGCATGTGCTAGTCTTCTAGGTTATATGAATTCGACCGTATTCCAAAACCAACGACTATGAATTTTTTACTTTAAGAATAATTTATAATAGTAATACTTATCACAATGTTAGACCACCTAGTATCCAGTATTACTACAAGACTATTCTAAGGTCGATGTCATTCTCAGCATATTTATGCATCAATCTAATATGCATAATGACAATACCATTAATAAGGTATGAAATTAAAATGTAGTTATTTTATTAATAAATAGTAAAATGTACAATACATTATTCGGATTGGCGCTTCAACCACCAACTCCAACAAATACATCATTTCTTCATGGTGATTTACATGAAGAAATCTACATGGAGCAGCCAAACAAGCACTAAAACAGTGATACAAGAAGTGTGACTCATTCATGGTAAGTCACTGATACAAAAGAACTGCATCAGACCGGTATGTTTACATTCAAAGGTTTCCGGATGAAAATTTCATTGCTTTTCTATTATTTGTAGAGGACTTGTTGATCGTTGGACAAGATGCAGCGAAGATTAGCCAGCTGAAGAAAAAAATCTCTCTAAGTCTTTTGACATGAAAGATTTATGACCAACTCATTATATTTTAGGAATGCAAATAGTTCGAGATATATAGCAAAAAATTTTGTGGCTTTCAATGAAGAATTATATTGAACGGGTGATCAGAAGATTCGATATACAGAATGCCAAACCTGTTAGCATTCCGCTAGCGCACCACTTTAAACTGAGCAAGAGTGCATGTCTCTCGTCCAAGAAAGAGATATATGAGATATCATCAATACCATATTCTTCAACAATTGGAAACCTAATGTATGATATGGTATGTATCAGGCCATATATTGCTCACGTAGTGGGTATAGTGAGTCATTTTCTCTCTAACCTGGGAAAAGAACACTGAGAGACAGTCAAATGGATTCTCAGGTACCTTAAGGGTACATCAAAGTTATGTTGTGCTACGAGAGAGCTGATCCAATCTTGGAAGGCTATACAGATTCAGATATGACAAGAGATCTTGATGGTAGAAAATGTATATCATATTTTCTCTACACTTTTACAGGGGGAGTTGTGTCATGGCAGTCAAGATTGCATAGGTGTATTACATTATCCATAACAGAAGCTGAGTATATTGCAGCAGTCGAAACATGAAAATAAATGTTATGGTTAAAGTATTTTCTCCAAGAATTATGGATCAAGCAGACAGAATACAAGATACATTTTGATAGTCAGAGTGCTATGGACTTGAGCAAGAACTCAATGTATCATTCTCAGACGAAACACATCGATATTCGTTATCATTGGATATATGAGATGATGGATCAACAACTGCTGAGACTAGTAAAGATCCATACATATGAGAATACAACCGACATGTTAACAAAGAGATTGAATCTGAAATACTAGGCACAACGCCAAGTTTTGTGATAAAATTTCTAATCCAAACAGCTTATTTAGCAGCTTCTGAAGCCTTTATAAATTTTCTCTCAGTGGTGGAATCAGCTGTTGAGCCTTGCTTTGAACATCGACAACTAACTGCACCGCCATTAAGGGTAAACATGTATCTGAATTTAGACTTTCTATCATCTGGATTTCCCTGGAAGTCAGAGTCTATATAACTTTTAACTTGTAGCTCATCTTCTTCATATATGATAAACTTATCATTAATACCCTTAAGATATTTCAGGATATGTGTCACGGCTGTCCAATAATGATTACATGGATCATATTGATATCGACTAGTCACAGTAACACCAAGTAGTAAGAACTCATTCATCTTTGTATTGACAAGACGGACCATCCAATAATGCTTCAACATTACTAATACTATTACTTAAATAAAGTAGTCATCTAATCATGAGAGATTAATGACAATCAAATCATTAACATAATTAGATCAAAATTTTAATTTTAAACATGCAATACATATCCAATATGCCTTATGCATAATTAAATTAAAATACAGAGGCATAAATTCAAATACATGTCAAATATGCAACATGTGTTGTGTGGTTAAGTCTTTTATCTGATACCATTTTGATGGGGCGGATGTGGAACCCCTAGGGTTGGATCGATTACATGTGCTACAGAAGTGGGTATAACCCGTTTATATCTAGTATGAGTGTATTTTAAAATATTTTATGTAAAACTACATTTCGTTTCGAGTCTGTCGGAAAAAATGAGGACCAAAACGGAGTTCGGAAATTCAGGAACGGTGAAAATAAACTTTCATTATTCATCAACTCCGCACGTCGCGACGCAGAAGCTTGGGCATCGATACACTCCAAAGTGCGAGAGCAACTGTGAGAGATGAACGTCTTGGCATAATACTTCAATAACCACCATCATAACCACCATACTTCTAATTTTCTCCTAATACTTCAAATACACCTAAAATCCAATTTTAACATCATAACCACCATCAACACATGTTATACAACTAACATACATGTATTCTAAAACATATATACATTTATTTGAATCAAAACACAAACTAGTTTAGAATCCCACTATTAAATGACTAATGAACAATTTTAATTCACCTAAAGGTGGTCAAGTGATTCTAGAATGGTAGCCGTAGCTCTAAGCTTTAATATATAGTTCTAAACTCTTATTAATTGTTTCATGTCTAACATGAATATATTTGACCTAATTACAAGCATATTATGTTTAAACTTCCAAAGCATCATAACACAATTCATTAGCCTTATTTCAACTTTAAGCTATATAATGATACATCCAATACATAAATCATCATTATATGTCTCACTAATGAAAATTCACTAATGAAGAACATGTCTTAAGAGAAGTTCAAACTTACCTAGTAAGGTTGATGCAAAGATCCAATCTCATTCTCCTTGTTGAAATGGTTGGAGAACTTTCAAGGTTTGCATACTTGACTCCAAGATCCAATCTTGATTCCAATGCTAGCAATCTTCCCTCCAATATCCAATCTTGATTTCTTCTAGATGAAATATTGTAGAGATCTTCCAAATTTTCTCTAAACACTTCTCTAAATTAGGCTAATTTCTCCAAGAATTACTTGTATTTAGCTTTCACAAACTTAATTAAAATTTTGCTTAAGCTTGCTATTTATAGTAAAACTTAGGAAATTATGTGGGCTTAATCTAATTTGTTCAAATATATATAATTAGGTGTGAATAATCACATGTCAACCACTTTGATTTAATCCAATTAAATCAAGACCAAATTTAATTAATGGATTAGTTACATGTCTACCATTTTGTTTTCATCCAATTAAATAAAGTCAAAAACACCTATAATTACATATTTGGAATAATCAAAATATCCTCAAATGGTAGAGATATTTATGAAATTACGACAAAGCTCTTGTATAAATTTCGGATTAATCAAATAGGTCAAAGTAAATAATCAATGTAATCCAATAACACTCAATTATCTTATTTGATAATTATAATATCGAATATTATCTTTTATCAAAATTAATCGGCTACCCAGTGCTCAATGAGTACACTTCATATTGGGACTCTCTAAGTTCAGACATGTTCGTCATATAAGCCTAGCTAATATGTACGCAATTCGGCCACCTCCGAATTCGCAAAGAACACGAACGACCTTTCTGAACTATATAAGTCGCACATATGTTTATCAATCCCTCCGTTGTAGGCTATCTGAGTTGTGCTTAGGAAACATAGAATACATCATTAAATTTCTGAGGCGCACATCTCATGTCGACATGTCCATGATTCTTTACAACTGATGAGATCCACCCTAGGTGATCGGCTTTGGCCAAAGTCTTCAAGAATCGTGATTTACTCAAATAGATACATAAACCCCTTATGGTATACATACGGTCTGAGGAATTCTATCTTGATTCGTATTTGATTAACAAGTGCATCGGTCCATACCCAATGAACATCTAGAGGCCAGACCATGAAAACATACATGACATCAAAGTGTGGAGGATCTCACACAAAATCAATATTATCCTATAGTCAAAGGATCATATATGCTACTTGACTCAAGAATATTCCTATTGACAGTGGTGTGTACTTTCAACTATTAGGAATCATTTGTGAGTCATTCAGTATTCAGTCAAACCAATATCCATATGTCTATACGAGTTTCTAAAGCTCATGGTACATCGGGTTAAACCATTGGAACTATAATTCCAATATATGACATTTGCTAGTCTTCTAGGTTATAGGAATTCGACCGTATTCCAAAACCAATGACTAGGATTTTTTTTGCTTTAAGAATAGTTTATAATAGTAATACTTATCTCAATGTTGGACCACCTAGTGTCCAATATTACTACAAGACTATTCTAAAGTCGATGTCATTCTCAGCATATTTATACATGAATCTAATATGCATAATGACAATATCATTAATAAGGTATGAAATGAAAATGTAGTTATTTTTTAAAAAAATAATAAAATATATAATACATTATTCGGATTGGCGCTCCAAGCACCAACTCCAACAAAGACATCATTTCTTCATGGTGATTTACATGAAGAAATCTACATGGAGCAGCCAGAAGGTTTCAGGAAAATAGAACCTTGTTTTCAAGCTGGAAAAAAACTTTTATGTCCTCAATGTAGGCATTGCATTTTTGCATATCAGCCCGATGATGAGTCTCGTATGGAGACAACTACTTCTTTAGTCATGAAAGCCGCGGGAAACGAACGTTGGAAGGGTAAAGTTGGAAAATAGAATTTTTGTTGGATTTTATCTGAGTTGTTTAGCTTCGGCTGCTTGTTGGACTTCCGTTTCAAAGCTTACCTAAGGCCCAAAAACCCAAACCAAACCCAAAATACCCAAGTCAAACCAAGTCAAACCAAGCCCATGCCCAAGGAGGAGGATTCACGCCCATAGTGCCTTTATTTAGGTATATGCACATTTATCACATGTTTAAATCAAATAAAATCCTTACCTAAATAAAAGAAATCAAATCAAATCCCTACCAAGTCAAATCCAATCACAAATCCAAATTAGGAGATCTATTCCTTATTAGAAACCAATTAGGAGATTCTCTCCTACTCAAATTAGGAAAGTCTTCTCTTTTTGCCTATAAAAAGAGGCCTTCACCCCCATTCACAACCCTAGGACATATCCTTCTCTCAAGCACGTCCAAGCACTTTGTGAAGCCTCCTTTGCACGCCCAAAGCCCTTCCAATAGCCTCCATTGCCGCAACACCAAGCCAACAAACCCTCCAATTGCCGCATCTTCTCTTCTTCACCAACACCACTCACGCCCAAGCCCTTTTCACAGCCCTCCATTGCCGAGTTCCAGCCACCATTCACAGCCCTAGAACACCTTAAAATAAGCCTCAAATATAGCCCCAAAGTCGCACAAAAGACCCCCATTCACAGCTCCAATTCAGCGCCCAAAACAGTCCCGAAACACCCCTCACTGCACCTTGAACTGCACAGTTTCGTCCCCTGTTCTGGTCAGTATTTGTTTCGACTTTAGCCTCCAAAACCGTCCTAAAATCACCTAGAAAACCCCTCAAAAACCTCCATAAAGTTTCCCTAAAAAACCCTCAAAACCGCAGCTCCATTAGCCTTCAAAGTCCCTGAAAACACCCCCACTGCACCAGTGAACTGCTGAGTTTAGCTTGCTGTTCTGGTCAGTTTTGGCTGCGACTTTAGCCAGCAAAACAGCCCTAAAATCACCTAGGAAACCCCCCAAAAAACCTCCATAAAGTTTCCCTAAAAAATCCCCACAAACGCAACTCCCTAAGCCTTCAAAATCACCCAAAACAGTCCGCTAAACCATCAAGATAGTGACCTGAAACGTAGCAGTGAAACAGCAGCGAAACAGACTTGAAACAGCAGCCCGAACAGCAAAACAGCAAGGAAAGACGTTGAGTTGGTGAACTAAAAGAGTAGCGGATCATTCACCCTTCCAACGGACGTGTAACGCCCTTTCTTAGACGACAAAAGAGGTTAGACCTGAGGGCACCTTTCTACTTATCTTCTTTATTGTTGTTTTATTTATTTTGATATATAATTGCATGAGAGTCGTTTGAAGCATGATGTGATTGTTGGATGAGCGGGATATGTGTTCTCTTTTGTGGTATATCGGATGGAAACCCGGACGTAAATTCCATAGCCGACTCCGAATGGACGGTAGTATGGTCTGCACTCGGGATACAATGACACGTACCACTTAAGATACACGTATCTCGTCTCATCCTAATTTGTATTTGAGCATGTTATAGTCTTTAGGTTATATGTTTATTATTTAAAGCATGATTTAATTTAGTTTGTTATTTATTTGTTAAAGCATGTTTAGGTTGTTCATTATGCATGTTCTTAGTTTATGATGCGTTTGGGTAATGATTTATACATGTTGGTTTAATGGTTCAATAGGCTTGTTGTGTTACATTGCGTGAAATTATTTGGATGAAAGCATGTTAGATCTAAGTACCCTTGAGCATGAATGATGAATAGATTCGGTTAGTTTATTGCACAAATTATATCATCACAAGTGACATAAGTAAGGGACCATTCCGAACCCAACGGTTTGAGGTCTTCCCTTGCGAGGGGTGAGTGCGGCCTTAAATCTTTGTCCCGGTTCACACCGGGTGGCGACTCCATGTTATTTCATACTTCCCAACTAGGTCGCGAGCCTATAAAAGCGTCGCCCAGGTTCTGTTGTCTACACTCAAACAAGCACCAAAGCAGTGATACAAGAAGTTTGACTCATTCATGGTAAGTCAATGCTACAAAAGAACTGCAGCATACCAATATGTTTACATTCAATGGTTTCTGGATGGAAATTTCATTGCTCTTCTATTATATGTAGACGACATATTGATCGTTGGACAAGATGCAGCGAAGATTAACCAGCTGAAGAAAAACTCTCTAAGTCTTTTGACATGAAAGACTTAGGACCAACTTATTAGATTTTGGGAATGCAAATAGTTCGAGACATATAGAAAAAAAGGTTATGGCTTTCATTGATGAATTATATTGAACGGGTGATCAGAAGATTCGATATACAGAATGCCAAACCTGTTAGCATTCCGCTAGCGCACCACTTCAAACTGAGCAAGAGTGCGTGTCCCTCATCCAATAAAGAGATAGTGGAGATATCATAACTACCATATTCTTCAGCAATTAGAAGCCTAATGTATGATATAGTATGTATCAGGCCATATATTACTCACGCAATGGGTATAGTGAGTCATTTTCTCTCTAACCTGGGAAAAGAACACTGTGAGACAGTCAAATGGATTCTCAGGTACCTTAAGGGTACATCGAAGTTATGTTGTGCTACGGGGGAGCTGATCCAATCTTGGAAGGTTATACAGATTCATATATGGCATGAGATCTTGATAGTAGAAAATCTACATTAGGTTTTTTCTACACTTTTGTAGGGGGAGATGTGTCATGGCAGTCAAGATTGTAGAGGTGTATTGCATTATCCACAACAGATTTGAGTATATTGCAACAACAGAAACATGAAAAGAAATGTTGTGGTTATAGCATTTTCTCCAAAAATTAATGATCAAACAGACATAATACAAGATACATTATAATAGTCAAAGTACTATGGACTTGAGCAAGAACTCAATATATCATTCTCAGACGAAGCACATCGATATTCTTTATCATTGGATACGTGAGGTGATGGATCAACAACTACTGAGACTAGTGAAGATCCATACAGATGAGAATACAACTGACATGTTAAAAAAATTAGTTTCTCGGGATAAGCTAAAGCTTACAAAGACATAGCCGGGTGTAGGCATTGTATTTTTGCATGTGAAACCCGATGATGAGTCTCATTTGGAGGCACTACCTTTTGAGTCACGAAAGCCGCGGGAAACGGATATCGGAAGGGGAAATTCAGAATGAACAAGCTCACTGTCTTCGTTAGTGCTGCGTTCGTTACTTCGTTCGAACGTCAGGCAGATTGCGGGCGTTCGTGTCGCATTCGAGGAAGCGTTCGAACAGTGTCGGTAATTCTGGTTTTGCTGCTAGCCTCACACCCAAGCCCATTTATCTCCCCAAAGCCCATAAAACACATCCCAAATTAAATAAATAAATATTAATTAAAACATTAACTAAATAAGATATTAAAATAATTAATTAAATAATTAATTATTACATTTACCTAATCTAAACCAATCAAATATAATCATACCAAGTTAAAATCAATCCTAACCAATTAAAACCAATCAAATATTTGACTTCCTAATCTAATAAGACATCTACCAATTTAAAATAGTTGATTTCCTAATTTAAAATATTTTGTCCCCCCTCAATCTTGTGTATACCATCCTTAGGACTCCTAATTTGGAAACTAGATCTCTTCCTTGTGAGACAAGGGCAAACCCTAGCTCTCTTCTATATAAACAACCCCTAACCAAAGCCATCCTCTCCTTGACACATATAATTCACGCCCAACTCTCTCTAATACACGCCCAAGATACTTCACATATACACAAAAAAGAGAACAAATAGCCCTAACCACCTCCTCCATAGCCGAGACAACAAGAGCCTCAATCCTCCACCATAACCGAGACCACCACAAGCAATAACCCTCCTTAGCCAAATCAAAACACTCCCCTCCTGCACCGAGAACACATCCCCCCATACAGCCCTTACAACCACTAAAACACCCCCTAACAAACACTCAAAAACAGCCCATGAATCACCTTAAAACAGCAGCCCAAACCCTCTTAAAACAGTCCCTAAAACCCTTTAAAACAGTAACATAAAAACTGCATAGATAATCTTAAAAATAATCACACACAACTGCACTAAGAACCCACGCAAACTTGGAACAGTTCATTGAAAACGTTAAAACAGGTGGCCCGAGCAGTGAGCAGCAAGACAGAGGCCGAACAGGAGCAGAACGGAGTTCGAACCGCAAGCAAAACAGCAAAGCAGTGAGCTAGGACGCTGAACCAGTGAACCAGAAAAGTTGCGGAGCTTTACCCTTTCCGATCTTCGTGAAACGCGAGTCCGAGAGACGGCTTAAAAGGTTAGACCTGATGGTACTTTTCACACCCATCTCTACGTGATTTTTGTTATTTATTTTGATTATATTTTACTTATTCGTTGAATCATGTTTATGTATGATGTGTGTTGTGGGTATGGGATGAATGAGAAATGTGCTAACTCTCGCGGTATATCGGATGGAAACCCGGACATAAATTTCATAGCTGATTCCGAATGGACGGTAATATGATCTGTACTCGGGACATAACTCCACGTACCGCTTGAGTAAACGGCACTATCTTTTGCCTTGTGTTGCTTTGGTTTGTTTATTTTTCGTCACTTGAATTCTGTATGTTGTTTATTTATGCATGATTCAATCAAGCGCATGGGCTTAGTGAGTTAGTCCAAAGGTCCTCTATTTGAGAGACGAAGAGCCGAAAAGGCCACCTTTGTGACACTACTTCGCCGCGCCGGTTGATGTGTGTTCGGTTGGATGCAAGATACGTTCAATCGGGCATACTTAGTTTGATATTATTGACTTTATCTTTTTATGCATGGTTCAATCAAGCGCATGGGCTTAGTAAGTGGAATGAAATATCCCTTATGGGGAGGGGTTAAAACCCTTTACCACGATGCTTTGCCGCGCCGATTGATGTGTGTTCGGATTGGATGTAAGATGTGTTCAATCGGGCATACTTGGTTTTGATATGATTGGCTCTATTTTGTATGTGTGATGTGACGCGCATGGGCTTAGTATGTTGGTCTAAAGGTCCTCTCTTTGAGAGACCAAGAGCCCCAAAATGCCACCTTTACGGCAGTACTTCGCCGCGCCCCTTTATTTTGTTGTTTATGTATTGCGTCCCATTTCATGCATCAGGTCTGTTCCCGTTCGAACGCGTTTACGAACGCAACTCGAACGCGCATACATTTTGCCTTATCATGCATCAGGTCTCATTTCCGTTCGAACGCGTTCACGAATGCCATACGAACGTGAGCATTCTGTTTCACTTCCGTTTGAATGCGTTAACGAACGCCATACGAACGTGAGCATTCTGTTTCATTTCCGTTCGAACGCGTTAACAAACGCCATACGAAAGTGAGCATTCTGTTTCATTTCCGTTCGAACGCGTTAACAAACGCCATACGAACGTGAGCATTCTGTTTCATTTCCGTTCGAACGCGTTAACAAACGCCATACGAACGTGAGCATTCTGTTTCATTTCCGTTCGAACGCGTTTACGAATGCTACACGAACGCGAACACACTGAACTGAGACATATTCATCACATGCCACGTATAATTGTTTCTTAGGTGATTTTTTATGGAACCACACATAGTCATTCTTATCTTTGTGCACATAATAATGAAAAGCATGTTTATTCCATTAGTTGTGTCGTTTGCCTTAGTCTTGATTTAACGCATTACGATTCATATGCCTATGCCATGATGACTTTGGAGTATTATTTCTTGTGATATATCGGATGGAAACCCAGACATAAATTCCGTAGCCGATTCCGAATGGACGGTAATGCGGTCTGTACTTGGGATACAATTCCATGTATCACTTGGAAAAGTGCTCACATGTATGCTTGTGCGGATATTATGTATGCTTGTGTTTTCATGAATATGATATGTTGAACGAAGTTGTATGTTCATTGTTACTTTGAGGTATTTTTAGGCATGTGTTATTAGATATGAGATATATGCGAAATGTATGTATAAGTGTTATTTTGTACCCGTGAATATAGAAGCATGATATTCTTAGGAATAAGTGTTACTTAAACCTGATTAAATTATTATGTAAATCCTTTCATTACAAGTGACATAAGTAAGGGACCATTCCGAACCCAACGGTTTGAGGTCTTCCCTTGCGAGGGGTGAGTGCGGCCTTAAATCTCATTTTCCCGGTTCACCCGGGTGGCGACTCCATTATTCTCCGGTTTAGTCCCTCGTGGCTACTCTGTACTCCCGACCGGGCCGCGAGCCCGGGACAGCATGCGTCGCCCCATATTTCTGTGTTCCCACACCGGGATAGCTGTCAGATGACAATCGTTTCATATGCAGCTGAAGGGGGAGAATTGTAGTATCTGGCTTGCATCAACTTGGATACAATTTCAAAGATTGTTGCCACCATTGTCAAAAATGAGATCACCACTTTTTGACAATGATGCAAACCACCAAAATAGCTTTAGGTGCATTTATTGAGTAATTGTAACAGTAAGCTTTAATTTCACTATAAATTGAAAGCTAATTGAGAGATCAAAATCATCCCAACAATTAAGCTTCATGTAAATAAAGTTTAAAGAGTGTCAAGAGAGTGAGGTTTCTTGTAGAGTTTCAAATACTTGTAAATTTTGTTATTGTAGTAATAAATTCGGTTTTTCCTCATAAACACTCTTTAATAATCAGAGAATCACAACAGAAAGATCAATATCAAAAATGGAATTTATAACATCAATAATATTGGAATTATTGAAACTTGAAAGGATAAAAAAAGGTAAACAATAATTAATTTATAGCGATAAAAATATTTGATCAACATCAAACCTTAACATTTTTTTTTGAATTATTACAATCTACATATATTACAATATGTTGTCTATTGTAACTCTAAATACATACATATTATAGTACTGACCAGAAATCTATCGAGACGTAATTCGGAATTTTTTAATCTCTATCTAATAAGACACAGCTCAGAACTCTACTCTCATACAATTTCCTCCAAACCCTCCCTAAACTATGGAGGATGATTTGAATCTACACTGCTTTTGTGGGGACTCGAACCCATGTCTTTGACCTGGTGAAAGACTTGATAGATACCTTCATATTAAACTAACAGTTTTGGGCTGGGTAAATACCTTGCGAATTAAGCTCTTTTAACTAAAAATAATGAATCTAAAAATTAAAATAAAAAATGCTAGATAATTTGAGAAAATTTAGGGAAAGTTTCCCGTTTGCGTTGTGCAATGATAGAGTTCTTAAAAATTTTATAAAATTATAAATATTACATTTTAAAATCTTTTAGAATTCTAAATATATACATTTATAGTATATTTACTAGATAAGCACCCGCTAGTTACTGCAATTTAATTCCTAAAAAAGAAACAGAGATTATATTTATGAATAAAAAATCATAACATTAATATTTGAACAATCAAGATTAATAAACATCAGAACTATATCGAATCAAATTGACGTAAGCACCTACGTGAGAGAATTAAATAAATAAAATGAAAATGAGGGAAATTTTCCTTTGATTCATTATAGAATAAAAGGGTTCTATCTCATTATATTGTACATATATTTATAGGAATAACAATAGCAAATACATCACATTTAACTCAAATCACTAATTGTATTAACAAATTCATTCATCTAGATATGACAAATACATTCATTAGATCAAGGTCATTCACTTCCTAAAAATGATAAATACATTCATTATATTAAGTTTGTACACCTATTAAATACATCAAATATTTCAAAGTTTGCATTAGTTAACACTACAAGAAAACTGTGAAGTAGAGACGGAAAAATTCGTCGCTAATCCGTCGCAACATGATAGGTAGCGACGAAATAGAGACGGAATTTTTCCGTCTCTATTTTCTTGGTCGCAAAAGATATAGCGACGGAAATGTTAATTATGTTCATATACATTAGCGAAGGAATTTTTTTCCGTCTCTAATTAGCGACGGAATAAAATTTCGTCTCTATTTAGCGACGGAATTTTTCGTCTCTAATTAGCGACAGAAAATTCCGTTTCTATTTAGAAACGGAATTTCCGTCTCTAATTAGGTCACTAATTACGAAATCCTTTTCTATTTTCCGTTTCTAATTTCCTATAAAATTTCTTTTTTTATAAAATTGTTATTGTTTAATTTCTTTAGCTCCTCCAATTCTGTCCGCATTTCAGGCTTAAAACACAATTTAGAGACGAACTGTGCTTTGAGATTAAAAATCAATCAGTACATTGATCAGTTAAAGAAGAACTGGGAAATATACAAATGTAAGAAAGTAATCAAACAACAACAACAACCTTGTAGATTACAAATACAAAAGGAAAAGAAATCTATACGGAAACAACTATTCATCTGCATACACATTATTACGGACATGGATATATTCTGCGCAAGCATAACGTCTTTAAAAGCTTCAAACTTGAATCTACTGATGTTAGATTAAGGAATCCGAAGAGAAATTTCACAAGGATGGATCATCATGTGGCAATTCTCAGCTGAAATGCAGTGTTATTGTAATCTCATCTTTGACTTTTCTTCCCTGTTGAGGTACAGAAGGTTCAAAAATTGCTTATCAGATCAGACCACAACCTGAATTGTAATCTAAACTTTCAGGCAATATAAACTTCATAGAAAAACTATCACAAGGGTTTAGCAGTGGTTGCAGATCTAATAAAACAAACACAATGTAATAAATTGCAGAAGAAAAAAAACAATAGCAAGATAGTCGATCCACCAATAACGTTTTTTTGGGACTCTGCATTAGAGAGAGACAGAGTTTCATTACTCAAAGCTTCCATCTACAGAAACCAAGAAACTTTCTAATATTAATAATTTGATAAAAAAAATTGCGCTTTCATTATTTAAGAGCAAACAAATACAGTATTAGAATTTAATAAGCAAATAGATAACGAACTATGAAGACAAATTTATGAAGCCAGCTAACCGGATTTAAAAAAAACGTCTGCTTCACCATTACCAATTCAGTGTCAAAAACTACTCAGGAAATAAGAATGAATAAATGAAACCATGCAAGTCAAACATAAGGATGAATTCAACCACACAAATCAGAACATCAGAGTTTCCACAACCTAATAATATTTACATGAATATAACCAATCAAGGCAACACATTTCCTAAACCCTAACTACCAAAATGCATAATAACTCAATTTTGTAAGAGCACAAGTGTTTTCACTCCATGATTAAAACACAATTCCAGGCTTCTATTCATATTCTTAGAATAGATTATGGCAAGGAATATTTCAATTCTCTTCTTGGTGAGTATTTGCATGAAAAATGAATTATTCATCAACGCTCTTGTCAACTTTAACATTTAACAACCACATTATTTCAGCACAAAGGAGAAAACAACAGAGCTTGACAGTTGAACACTAACCAAGGTATGGCCGCCAGAGAGAGCAACAATATCCTTGTCACTGAGTCTCATTTGACTACCAAAGACAACCCTCAAGTGATCAGAACCTGCAGGAATTAAATGTTAAGAAACCACCCAAGATAGATCATGGATAACTGACACAGCTCATCCTATTTCCAACAAAACAATATAAGATTGTCAAGAATACTAACCCTTGGTGGCATCAGGAATACGACCTTCTGGAGGTGGCTTAGGCTTGTCCTGAGATTAAAAACATGGCCATTGTCAGTAGCATATAAATATAATCAAAACAAAACAAGATGTATGCTACCGTACAAACACAACTTGGAATAAAATTCAGCACTTGACCAAAAGGGGCCGACCAAGTCACAACCAAGAAATCTTAGTCATGAATAACTACAATATCACCACCTACGACGCTGAACCTAAGCCTAAGACCGAACCAAGTAACCAACAGCGCATCACTCATTACTACGACGCTGAACCTAAGCCTGAACTCACCAAAAATGGTCGACCACCGATGACGACGATGCTGCTTGTAGTGGGATTCGCGCCGCCACAAACAGAGTAATGATTCACCGGCTTAAAGAAAATGAAAACCCAGAAAGTGAAAAAATATAATATATATTTCAGAGGACAAAAACTTTATTGAAGGAGAAAAGAGAGAAAGAAAGAAAGATATAGAGTTACGAATCTGGCACGGTAAGTGGTGCCATCAGCCTCGACGACCCAGCCAGCTTCTTTGGCAAGCTCACGAAGGACTTCATTAATGTCAGCTCCACCGAGACCGAGACCGAGAGTTAATTAGGGACAGTTAGATCTAGGGAAAATGAATTGAAAGTGAGTGAGAGTTAGAAGAGAATTAGGGATTTGAGAGAGAGTATTTGGAGAGAGTGGGGGAAAAAGAAGGGAAATTTTTTTTTATTTAAGTACATTTAGCGACGAAATTATGAATCTGTCGCTATTTAGAGACGGATTAGTAATTCCATCGCTATTTTAGAGACGGATTTACGGAATTAAAAATATGTCTCTAATTATAGAGACGGATTTGAAATCCGTCTCTAAAAATAGAGACGGAATTACTAATTCGTCACTAAATAGAGACGGATTAATAATTCCGTCTCTAATTCCGTCGCTATATAGCGACGGAATATTATTCCGTCTCTAATTCCGTCGCAAATCCGTAGCTATTCCGTCATATTTTTCCTGCGATTTTATTGCCGCCATTATTTGTTATGGAATTTTGTCCCGTTGTTAAATTCTGTAGCTAAAGTCCTAATCCATTTCAATTCCGTCGCTATTCCGTTTCTAATGTTTGAAACAGATTATTCTGTCGCTATTTTACAGTTTTCTTGTAGTGTAAGTTCATTAATCTACTAAATGCATCAAATGTTTCAAAGTTTTAAAGAGACATGTGACAACATCAAAGAAGATGCATATTTCAAAGTTTCAATGTGACATGTGGTAACACCAAAAAAAATAATGGATACAAATTTATGTTAATATATGATAGATCTGTGGAACATTAACTCCAAAAAGCTCGAGCTCATTTCCCTAAAAACATTTATAAAAAAAATAAAAATAAAAAAAATAAATAAAGGCCAAAGTGTCACAAATTCTCAATTATATACCAAATGAAATTATAATGAAGGTAACCAACTAATTAAGCAACTCATGCTATCTTAGTAGTATTTTTGAAAACGAAATTAATAAGATTCCCATGTTGTAGCAAAATTCAACAAACAAAAAAAATATAGATATATATATGTAGATTGTAGTACAATCTAGAGATCAGACGAGTATTAATTTAAAAATCTATAAATCTGACATGCAACTATAAATTCAACAAAAAGTATCTATCGGATGATATTCAATCAACTTTCATTAATTAGTCACTCGAGTTCAAATCTTAAAAAAAAAGATATTGATTAAAAAAAAGACAATTTGAACTTTGTCCATCAATAGAGAAAATGCTATTTTGCTACAGAAAGCATATTCAGAATCAAGAAAAGCAATTGCATGTTGTCTTTACGCCATGATAAGAATGTCCTAATCCATGGGTTTAATAATTAAAGTCCCGCCAATTAAGAAACAAATGAGTTATTTAATCACTGAGCCACTAATGTGGTAGGTAAAAGGTCCTTCAAAACTTGTGCTTGTCTTGTTCATATTGTATTTTGTTTATAAACTGATGGCTGTGGACTGGACTTGTGCCTAAACCTCAGCCTGAGAATAGCCAACAGCTTAATAGCTTAATCTGTGAATTATTAAAAAAAAAAAAAAAAAAAAAAAAAAAAAAACTCTTTTCAATATACTGAGATTTGAGTTTTAAGTTATCAGAGTTTGAGTTTTAACTTTATTGTTAAAACTCAAACAAATGATAATTAAAATTAAGAGAGACTGATATTTCCTCTGGAGTTTTTAGCTTTTACAATATACAATGTTTATAATACCTTATCACTCCCCAAGTGATGTCAAAACATTGATTAAAAAAGAAATTGGTTACTTTGTAACCTTGATAGGAATAGCGGAAAATCTTTCATACGATATTTGAGAAGATTTTTCTTCAAAAATCCTATTATTATTTTTTTGCCTAAAAAATCATGCATGTCATCCATAGAAATTCGAGATTATTATTTATCTTGATTTCTTAAATAGGAGAATCAAAATTGAAAAATCTCAAATCGTCATGACGAATTGCTATTTCTAAATCTTGATGAGTTTTTCAATGAAAATTTTGAAATCAGGAGATTAGCTGAATATTATGGAAATTATTAACTGAGAGAAAACTGAAAATTATAGAAGAGGAAGTCCAATCTCCCGAAAAATTACTACACATTTTCTCATTCCTAAATTAAATGGTAAATACCTAACAAATTTGGCCGCCCTTGAGACACAATATGCAATGCTTACACTGTGTAAGTTGACAAATTGGGCTATTGATGGAAAATGAAAAATAAAATAAAATAAATACACAACACTTGCCTAACTGCTGATCAGTGCTGCTCAATGCTTAAACCCAGAAATTAAGTTTATAACACCAATAGTGCGTAAGCATGCCTATTAAAAACTGTTGACGGCTGATTTTCGTTACAGGGGTAAATTAGTAAACTTACTCCTCGAACAATCCTCCATCAACTGTGAATTGGTTTGGTTTGGGGACCAAATATAAATTTAGCAAAAGATGAGAAAACACAAAGATAAGACAGAGGGTTTAACGTGGTTCGGCGGAATGGATCCAACCTACCTCCACGGGCATAAGGGAATGAATTAGTTTTTATAACGTGGTCGAGTATGACAAACTTGTCTATCTCTCAAGCTCGTCTGACCGACCTCTTACAAGCTCAGTCTTACACTTACGTTTTTCTCCCTCTATTCTACAAGTTCGTGTGAAATAGATTTTGCGAACCCATACAAAGAATTCTCGATCCCTTATATGATTAAGTTAAAATTCTTGAATACATGAATCATGATCCTAATTGCCACCCCTAATAATGGAGAGATAAAATTTCTAATTAACATATGACATGTATCTATTAGATGAGTTTATTAAACATGTTCATATAAATTTATATACACGCCGACGCACACACAAATTGGGGTTTCAATAAGAATATCATTTCTTAATAAGTTACAAACGTACGAGATATTACATATGTTATATCATATCGAGACAATACATATATTATCTTGCATCAGAAAGCATCATGGGGTATTGAGACTTTTAGATTCCATATCGGAAACAAACACTTATATAGTTCGATTATCATAATCAGATTTTAATCTTATGTAATTTTTATTATTTCGGACAATATATGGATTAAGTTTTTAGTTCATTTATCTTTCAAAAAAAGATATTATTATTGAGAGTTTTTAATGCTTTGGGAGCATTGTTCTTTACTTATTTATTATTATTTATCATTTGTGTATTAATATAACTATTATTGATTTAATTGAAATATAGACATAATAATGAAGGAAAGAGAACAAAGTAATGTTCATGAAACACCTAAAACATTTTGTTTTTGTTTATATGCTGCTTTCATAAGTCGAGTTTTGACTTTATGATTTATATTAACGAATTATTAACATAACAATATTGACTAAAATGTATGTTTTAAAAACAAGTATCGATATTTGTATAAATAGGAGAGAAAATGATGACAAAATTTAATCACAGTGTATCAGTATTATATAATTTAAAAATAATTTTAACGTAAAATATCAGTATTTTGTGATTGATTTTATCACCCTTTTATACAAACATCATTTCCCTTCAACAACCTGCATCGTAATTAGGTTGACAAAAATAACCATTTTAAACCACAACACGTAGGCTCGAGCTTTCGGAGAGTTAAGAATTTAAAAATTATATTTTCACTTTCCCATTATCTTACTTTTTAAAATTTTTTGAAAAAAAAAAGGAGAAAAAAGGCATATCATATCTCGGTTTCCCAGGACGCGACTGATAAGAGACGACGTAGCCATCTCCATAAGCCTCATACCTTATACTCGCATAACCTGGCGTGAACTATTTCCTGACTTATACATGCCATATTCATACATGCATTAACATACAAGGACTGCTCAAAACATAAATATACCAAACCACCTCAAACCCATGGCTAAGGCCAACCCAAACCCGAGGTGGTTAATCAGCTTAAACCATGTATGATTACTACACATGGATTACGTGAGCTACCTACTAAGTGCTTATATACTCATGTCGGACATAACATGAACTATTTCTGACATGTGCTATGTTGTTCGCACATGCCTAATCCTATAACTTACTATAAACACATCATAACATTCATATATGTATTATTGAAGATAAACTATATCTGCACTAGTTTGAATAATATGCTTACACAACTATGGCAGATTCATGCATTACATAACATTAATTACATACTTCTAGGATTCGGCCACATGGCCTACATGCTACCACGCTCTATTAATGAGCCTTGACACTGCAAATCTGTTGATATGACCCTAATGATTGTAGCTGCTCATCCATGGCCCCCATAACATCATCTTCCCCTTGCATACATGAAATATCTGTAAAACAAAAACTAAAAAGAGCAAGTCGAACGATCAACTTAGTGAATAAATGCAGAACATACCATAAAAATAGCATGTTACTATAAACATAAATAACTATGAAGCTATGTCATACATGAGTCGTGAGTCATACATAACGGTATACCTACTAATTTGTATCATAACTGGAAACTAACGCATGGTGACGTAAAAACTATATATACTGAAAACATGTCATGACCTTGAAACCACGACATGACCTTTAAACGTCATTTTTAAAATTGAAAATTGTAACATGACTGAGAGCTACTAGAACTGGAAATGTAAGAACACAACTGCAAACTGAAAATATATTTTCTCTATAAAACATAAACTCAACTGAAAACTGTAGCTATACTGAAAATTGTAGCTCTTTATTGAAAACTATGCTAATAATTGAAAACCATGCTATTTATTGAAAATTGTATTATGTATTGGAAACTGTACATTTTCTGAAAATTATGTTATTTACTACAAATTGTGCTATTTGCTGGAAACCGTGCTATTTGTTGAAAACCATATTCTATATTAAAAACCGAATATTATATCTAGAAACTGAAAACATGATATGAGTAACACAAAGCTAATACACAAAACGCATGCTGAAAGATAGTTATTTTGAAAACACCGGTACCATGACCTGGGAGCATGAAACCTACTTAGTGGGACCTAGCACCGCGTAAGCAGGGGAAGCTATATTGTACTGTAATAGCCTACAATGGTTATTTAAATCATTAGGCAAGCTGAACGGATAACTCAAATAGCCTAATAAGGTTATCTAAATCATTATGCGTGCTAAACTGAGCGGATCTGAATCACTATGCTGAGGAGGCATTACTATATTGGTGTTTGAAAATATTATTTTTCTTATTTTTTGTAAATCATACATATTTAAAACTTGTGAACATTTTTCATGAGCTGAATACATAAACTACATACTTGTAACACTAAAATGTGATTCTTGAAAACATCGGTAGTAAACTAAAATTATGGTGCTGAAAAGACGTCAATTGAAATACTAAAACGTAATTGGAAACCATGAACATCATGTGTTGAAAACTATAAACTTTAACTGAAAACATAAAACATGGAATCATAAACACATACAACATGTGTACTAACCTATGAAACAATGCTCATACATAACCTATTAGCTATTTTAGAATAAGTATGAGATGTGCATCTTCTGAACGGAACCAATACCTCTACTATGAGAATGCATAATTTGAAATCATAATCTTAAACGCAAGACAAGTGACGTATACGTAAACTAAAAACGTAACTAGAAATATAACTGCTAATCTTGAAAACTTAGAACTTAGAACGTAAGCGACAATACGTAAACTGGAAACATAATTCGTAAATATCATATTTAAACGAATAACATAGAAAACTTAGAAAGTATGTTTTTCACTCACGGAACTTGACGTCCAAATGTTGACGTACTCGCGTGGGACCGAAATACCCCTTTTACGCTGAATTTATAGAATATGTGTTCAAACACGATTAGTGTACTTGGATATATGATCATCATCATGCACGTGAATGATGTATGCGTGTACCCATACTGACGATATAGCTTAATATATTTTTCTAACATTCAGAGTTATCTGATACACTACTCAACTTATTCTAAATTGCTAATATTATTCACTACATGACATGCTCATTACTGACTAGAAGGACATTTCAACGTAACTGACTTAGTCACTTAAAGCATTAAAGCATCTATAAACACTACAAAGGGAGGCTCACAGCCAAACCCCCAACTAGCACACCTCACACACATGGAACCCATTTTTAGGGCGGATGTAGAACCCTAGGGTCGTATTGGTGCCCCCTGAAGCGGAAGTGAGTCTAACCCGTGGATATCTAGCATGTGTGTATTTTTAAAATATTTAATGAAATACCATATTCCATTATGAGTGTTTAGGGAAAACCCGGGATCTGGAAAAATCAAAACAGGACAAAAATCGGAAAAACACGCATCGTCCGGGAGTAACAGGGTGCTTGTGCAGCCAGCATGCTATGCATGTGTAGCACGCACACAACAATGTTGTGTGCTTACTAGTTTATATATATATATATATATATTAAAAAAAATTCCTTAAACATATCTTAAAATCACCCAAAATAATTTTAATTTCAAAACCAAACAACACATGATATACAACAAACATATATATATATATATTATAAATATATATATGTAATTTTTTAAATCAAATTACAAACCAAAATAGAATCCCACAATGAAATGACTCATGAACAATTCTAGGTCATCTAAAGGTGGTCAAGTGATTCTAGAATGGTAGTCATAGCTCCAAGCTATTATCTAGAGTTCCAAACTCTAATTTTATGTCTATGTCTAACATAAACATTTTGACTCAATTACAAGCATATTGTGTTTATACTTCCAAAGCATCATAACACAATTAATTAGCCTAATTTCAACATCAAGCTATGTTATTATGTATCTAATACATAATTCATCACTATATGTCTCACTAATGAAAACTCACTAATGAAAAACATAACTTTTGGAGAAGATCAAACTTACCTAGTAAGGATGATTCAAAGATCCAATCTACTTATCCTTGTTGAAATGTTGTGGATAAATTCCAAAGTTAGCAAGCTTGACTCCAAGATTCAATCTTGATTCCAATGCTAGCAAGCTTCACTCCAAGATCTAATCTTGATTTCTCCTAGTTGAAATGTTGTAGAGATCTTCCAAAACTTCTCTAAACACTTCTCTAACTTAGGCTAATTTCTCTAATTCTTGCTTGTATTTACCTTTCTCAAGCTTGATTAAAACATTTGTTCAAGTTTCCTATTTATAGCAAAACTTAAGCAATTTTTAATTAATAAAAGTTCTAATCAACTTTTATGTGGGTTTAATCTAATTTTTCCAAATATGTATAATTAGGTGTGACTAATCAGCTTTGTCTACCACTTTTATTTAATCCAATTACATCAAGATAAAGTTTAATTAATGGATTAGTTTCATGTCTACCACTTTGATTTAATCCAATTAAATCAAGTCAAATACACATATTATTACATATTTATAATTATCAAAATATTCTCAAATGGTAGAGATATTTATAAAATTATGACAAAGCCCTTGTGTAATTTTGGATTAATCCAATTGGGTCAAAGTAAATAATCAATGTTATCCAATAATACTTAATTATCTTAGTTGATAATTATAATATCGAATATTATTTATTATCAAAAATTATCGACTACCCAAGTGCTCAACGAGTACACTTCATATTGTGGGACTCTCTAAGTTCAGATACGTTCGTCATATAAGCCTAGCTAATATGTACGCAATTCAGCCACCTCCGAATTCGCGAAGAACACAAAAGATCTTTCTGAACTAACAAGTCGAGGTCATCACATATGTTTATTAATCCATCCAACATAGGCTATCCGAGTTGTGCTTATGAAACATATAATACACCGTCAAGTTTCCAATGCGCACATCTCATGTCGACATGTCCACGATTCTTTACAACTAATCAGAAACCATTTCTGATATATGCGATCCACCCTAGGTGATCGACTTTGGTCAAAGTTTTAAGAATCGTGACTTACTTACATGGATAGCTAAACCCCTTTATGGTACACATACGGGCCGACAAATCTTATTTTTATACTCACTTGATTAACGAGTGCATCGGTCCACACCCAACGAACATCTAGATGTCAGTTTATGAAAGGTTTCTGACATACATGGCATCTAAGTGTGGAGGATCTCACACAAAATCAATATTATCTTATTGTAGACACTGCATTTTTGCATGTAAGTCCCGATGATGAGTCTCATATGGAGACACTACCTTTTAAGTTGTGGAAGTCGCGGGAAACGGACGTCTGAAGGAAAACGTCAGAAATTAGTACTTTGTTGGATTTAATTCGCTTGTTTAGCTTCGGGTTCGCTTGTTGGACCTCTGTTTTAAAATATCCCCTTGCCCAAACCCCCACAAACCACACACCAAACACACCTAGCCCAAGACCATTAAATCACATCCAATAATAATTAAAACATTTAAAGCACATGTCATAAATTAAATTAAATTAAAATTAAATTAAATTAAAATTAAATCCAATTAATTTAAATAAATCCATTCCTAATTTAAATAAATCACCTACGAATTTAAAGAAATTCTCCACCAAAAATATAAATATTCTTGCCTAAAATAATCAAATTAAATACACACATAAACTACTTGATTTTGTTTCCTTTTCAAAACCCATGCATAACCCTAATACCCTACTATAAAATATAACACAAACAAAACCCTAAGAAGAGGACTCACGGTAAAAACACCAAATAATAACCCTAGACACTTCTCTCATCATCAGGCTCAGCCCTCTCACTTCTCTCTATCACCTCACACCATGATAAAACCCTAAAGCACTCGACACCTCCACTGAACTGACGCACACATAAAAACAAAAGAAACAACTCACAAAAACCAATAACAAAAGCCATTGACCCACAAAGCAAAACCTTCTCTGACCAAATAAAAATTCCACCGAATGCCCTCTTCTCAATGCAGCTCCACGTGAAACAAGCCACGAAATAACAACCCTAAGACCTATGCCATCTTCTCCCTTGCATCTTTCTACACGACCACAAGCCAAACACAAATAGACAACAAAACAACCCTCATAACTGCCCACAAAGCCAACGCACAAGCAGCCCTCCATGTGCCAAAAAACGTGCCTCCACTAACAAATAAATAACCCACGATCAGCCCTCACACAAGCGACAAACTACATCTCCCACATCGCCAATACAACCCCTCTCTTCATAAAACTTCACGCTTCAACCTTCATTCAACAGCACACTCACGCATAAGCAGTCAATAGCAACACACTCACTCCCATGACCACGTAACCACGTAACAAGCCTCTATCTACGCCATTCACATCCCTGACCAGCAAGCAATCACTTCCCTGACCACGTAACCACATAGCAGCCCTTAAAACACCCTTCTAAATTCACACCACACAACCCTTCAAACAGTCCCCAAATCCACGCACAAACTGTCCATCAAAACTGCCTTAAACTACCTCAGAATCACAGCCCCACACTGCTTTATACCATCCCCGAAACAGCCCTCTATGTAACCGAAAATAACCCCAAAACAGTCCCAAAATATGCCCCAAAATAGTCCCAAAATACAACCAAAACAGTGAACAAAAACAGAGAAAACAGCGAACGGAAATAGCAGTGAAACGGAGCAAAAATAGCGGCCCAAACAGCGAAACAGCGAGGGAAAATGTTGAACCAGTGAACCGGAGGAGTTGCGGAGCATCAACCCTTCCGACGACCGTGTACTGTACTTCCGAGAGACGATTTAAAAGGTTAGACCTGATGGCACTTTTCCTATTTATTTTCATTCATCTTTTAATTGTTTTATTTATTTTCTTCGCATGAGAGTCACTTGTGGATGCATGTTGTGGCCTTTGAATGGATGGGAAAATGTGTCGTCTCTTGTGGTATATAGGATGGAAACCCATACGTAAATTCCGTAGCCGAATCTGAATGGACGGTAGTGCGGTCTGTATTTGGGAAACAACTCCACGTACCACTTGAGCAAACGGCACATCTTTATTTTATCTTGTTTGTTTATTATTCGTATTTTATATTCTGTCTTTTACTTTCCGCACGTTACTTTCTTGTGTATTGATGATATAGTGCGCATGGGCTTAGTATGTTGGTCTAAAGGTTCTCTATTTGAGGGAAGAAAAGTCTAAAAGGCTACCTTTACGACAATATTTTGCCGCGTCGAACGAAGTATGTTTGGTTGAATGTGAGATATGTTCAATCGAGTATACGAAGTCCTATATTGTTGTCTTTATTTTATATGCATTGTAATATAATGTGTATGAGCTAACTAGGGTGGATTAAAGGTCCTCTATTCGAGGGAAACGCCTGAAGGCTACCTTTACCACGATGTTTTGCCACGCCTTTTATTATGTCATTTACCCTTTGCATATCATTGCTTTATTTACGCATGCATTGCATTCTAGGGCGCATGGGCTAACTAGGGTGGATTAAAGGTCATCTATTCGAGGGAAATGCCTAAAGGCTACATTTACCACGATGTTTTCCGCGCCGGACGGGGTGCACTCGATTGAATGAGAGATGTGTTCAACTGGGCACACGATGTCCTACATTGTGTATTTGTTCAATCCATGCATGTGTTTGTGTCGTTTCTGATGTCATTTTGGTAATCTCGTTCGAACGCGTTTCCGAATGCTACACGAACGTATGTATTTTGTCTCAGTCCGTTCGAACGCGTTTACGAATGCTACTCGAACGCGCATGCATTTTGTTTTATCATGCATCAAATCTTATCTCGTTCGAACGCATTCTCGAACGCTATACGAACGCGAACCTTCTGTTTACCGTTCGAACGCGTTTTCAAACGCTACACGAACGCATATACAGTGAACCGATTCCTTTTCATCACATTTCATGCATGATTGCTTCTTGGGTGATTTCTCTTGCATTATGTAATTAATCATATCATTTCATTATTGACACTCTTACTGTTGTCATCTATTTGTATTCCCGCATTTACCTATTTGATGTGTTCGTGAGATTGTGTTCAAGCATGATTAGGTCGTTAGTATGTTACTTGTTTCTTAAAGCATGATTAGGTCGTTAGGATGTTACTTGTTTATTAAGCATGATTTAGCCGTTAGTACGTTATTCCTCTATGCATGATTTGGTTATCTTCTTTCGCAATAGGCGTTCAATTTACGTTTATGTTCAGGTTGTTACTTATTTTTCGTGTTTGATGATTCAACATGTTCATGAGATTATTGTGTGATATCGTATGTTCACCGTTATTATCACACAATATTCCTCTATGCATGATTTGGTTATCTTCTTTCGCAATATGCGTTCAATTTACGTTTATGTTCAGGTTGTTATTTATTTTTCGTGTTTGATGATTCAACATGTTCATGAGATTATTGTGTGATATTGTATGTTCACCGTTATGATGATTACTTTCATGCATGTGAACTTAGAAGTAGAATATTCTTGGAAATATGTTGCGTAGATTCGATTAAATTATTGCACAAATCATTTCATTACAAGTGGCATAAGTAAGGGACCATTCTGAACCCAACGGTTTGAGGTCTTCCTTTGCGAGGGGTGAGTGCGGCCTTAAATCATTTTCTCGGATCACACCGGGGTGGCGACTCCATGTTATTTCTCCGGTTTAGTTCCCCCGTGGGATACTCTGTACTCCCAACCGGGCCGCGAGCCCGGGATAGCGTCGCCGATTTTTGTGTCCTACACCTATAGTCAAATGATCACATATGATACTCGACTCGAGGAGATTCCTATTGACGGTGGTGTGTACTTCCAACTATCAGGAATCACATGTGAGTCATTCAATATTCACTCCAACGAATATCCACATGTCTATACGAGCTTCCAAAGTTCATGGTACATCGAATTAAACCATTAGAACTTCAATTCCAATATACGATATTTGCTAGTCTTCTAAGTTATATGAATTTGATCGTATTCCAGAACCAACGACTATGAATATTTACTTTAAGAATAGTTTATAATAGTAATATTATCTCAATGTCGGACCACCTAGTGTCCAGTATTACTAAATGACTATTCTAAGGTCGATGTCATTCTTAACATATTTATACATCAATCTAATATGTATAATGACATTACCATTAATAAAGTTTGAAATGAAAATGTAGTTATTTTATTAATAAATAATAAAATATAATATACAATATATTTATTCGGATTGGCGTTCCAAACACCAACTCCAACACTCATATCATGCTCTATACGTCGCAATCTCATCAACACTCACATGGATCTCGCCTATTATATGCTCACGCTATGGTAGTCATGCATATCCATAACGTAAGTTCATGGATATGACCCAATACAAATTTTTGATCTAACCTAAATCATGCGTAAATCATGTCAATAAACATTCGTCTAAGCATGATTAACTTGCTAGCTAACCAAGATCTTGAAAAATTGACGTGGGTCATTATGGATTTCATCCCTAACTTGAGAAATCCATGATAAAATGCATAACAAAAGCTATAAATGAAGATAATGAGCTTACTTGCTTCCATTAACACTTGAAAATATTTGAAAAAAAACTCTCCAAATTGAGTTTGATTTAGAGGAGAAATTGGGGGTTCTATTAAGAGAGAGGGACGTGAGGAAGAAATGCAGAAAATATCTAAAGGGTCTTATTCATAGTGGGCCTAAATTTTAGGATTTTCTGTCTAAAAATCGTGGGGTCGTTCGAACGCCTGTCGAACTCCACTTGAACACACGTAATTTTTCAAAGGCGTGTTTGAACGAGTGAAGAACATCATACGAACACTAGCACTCTAGAAGGTTGCGTTCAAACGAACTGTAAACGCAACTCGAACGAAAACTTTGTGGGAAGTTTCGTTCGAACAACATAAAGAATGCGTCACAAACGTGAATGTTGGTTGCATTCGACTGCCAGAACCAATGCCACACAAACGCAAAATGCTGAAATTTCAATCTCTTACATGAGGTATAAACTTGACTTGTACGGGTCGTTTCACACACACGGACACTCTTCATGTACATGAAACATCACATGCATGAATTATATGACCATGCTAGACACGCTCAACTTCTGAGATGTTACACTTTCATTTTTTATTAGCACAATTATATGTTTTCATCAACGTTGGTATTAAAGTATAAAAACATATGTGTAGATTTTTTAATTTCCAATGTGTTTTTGATTTTGAGACTGAGACCGAATCTGAAACTGAAGTCTCCAAGAGACGTGATTTGGTGCTGTAGCGCTTAGAATCTAGTCTTCAGGTTTTGGGTTCGAATCCAAATGGTACATTTCTTGTAAGAGTCTCGGATAATCGGAGATTTTACCTGCTCTACTTAAGTCCGGATCGAGTGATTTGACGGTGGAATTTCCAAGAATTCTAGGAAAAAAAAACTGAACTGAACGCTATTTCATATACAAGTCGGTGATGCTTTTTGGGAGGCAAAAATATTCCTCGCACTAACCAACAAAAATTAAAACCCACGTGAATTAAACATGTGCTGCTTTGTTATTAAAAGTGTTTTCATGGAAGAGAGGAAACGCTAGTCAAATTTTGTATAAATCACGTGAATTAAACATGTGCTGATTTGTTATAAAAAGTGTTTACGAAAGAGAGGAAATGTTAGTCAAATTTGGTATAAATCTCTGATACAGATCCTTAATTCTTTTGTTATAGCATAATTTTTTGTAGGTGTAGTAATTAATGTTTGTAGACACATGCACGTTAATTTTGCAATTTGTAATGGCTGTTAAGATGCACTAAAAAAACAGAGACTCGAATATACTAATAAATACATATTTCAATATACTAAAAGATAAATAACAATACATATAAATCTGCATTACTTTTGTATTTTAGCCTGGTAGTTAATAAAATAAGGGATCTCTCATTAAAAATCATTATACACATTTTTTTTTTTTTTTTTGGAAACGATGGAAACTCCGCCACCAAACCACCCATTCTGGGCCGCGGCGCAGGTAAAACCACCGACTGTCCTAGGCTCTTACAAGAAATGCACCCCCTGGATTCGAACCCAGAACCTCAATGTGAGATCCTGGACCCTACACCATCAAGCCACGCCCCTTGGGGACAATCATTATACACACGCACACGATAAAGTTTCAATGAGGGATCCCTTAATTAAGTTAACGACCACGTTAAAAGAAAAAAATAAACATAGAATTTGACACACTCACAAAGTTGTTCTTTACTCTCAAGTACAAGAGTGTCGAAATAATAAAATAATCTGATAAATCCGGGATCGATCCACAAGAAATAGATTTAGTAAAATAAAATAACAATTCGAGTAAAAATAAAAAGGCTTGATTGAAGTGATGAACAATTTTTAAATTGGACTACAATAATAAATTAAAATATTGTGGCTAGGAGATCCACTCTTAATATTTCAAATATAGAGTAATCTTGCTTTTTATAATATATGAATTGTCATTATTACCCAATTAATTTATTTCAGGAATTAATTATGCCAAAACATATAAAACCAGCCATAAAGACGATGATAACATTTGTCTATAATAAATCCAGTTAGTTACTCGATTATGCCAAAAATATAAAATCAGTCATAAAGGCGGTAGCAAAGTTTGTCAATAATTAATCCAAAATTAAATTACTCTTTTATATTATATGGGGTAAAGTATTAGCTGTGTCAACTGAGATTTGATTGTCTACAGAGAATCAAGACACCCGCAAATATAAGAGAATATTAAATATTAGTCTTCATATTACAATTCATATATTATATTATAAGTAAGATTAATTTATATTCTTAATATTTAGAATTTCACCATTTGTCTCAACAGAATGGAATTAGCTACTCATGTTTTGAATAAAAACTTGCATAATTTTATTACTGAAAAAAATTACAAGAAAAATAAAACACACGAGACATTTCTTTCAAATTCTTCAAGAGAGAAAATGAAAGAAGCATGAAGAAAATGAGAGGTGGACACATTTATTTATAGTAGAAGTGTTCATCCCTCAATTATTAATTACAACTTTCCAAATCAAATACAAATAATAAATATTTACTATTTTACTTTTTTTTCTTTTTTTGACCTTTTTTATTTTTGTTGATCATTTTGTAAACATTTGTCACTTTTATTTTTTTATTTTTTACTTTTTTTATAATAATTAAAATTACATTCAAAACACATTGATTTCTTTACCAATTTCGACATTGAAAATATCAGAACTAGAAAATATTGTAAAGAGAAAAAGTTGTAGATATTTGAGCTTTCTTTCATCTAGAACTGGAATCGCCTCAATCCGATATCGGAGTAAAAAATTATGGCTAAAATATGAAACTTGCGCAAAGTTGGAATTTCCGAAATTATACACTGTTAGAACGTCCTTTCAAGTTTCTAGCCTCCAAAATCCAAATATCACGTCCATTTTTCTAGTTATGTATCTAATATATTATTTCACCTATATAAGAAATAAAAATCACAATAAAAATATATAAAACATAAATTTAATTATTATTTCACAAATGTGCTAAATTAAGGGGATTAATGAAACTACAAGTGTAAAATAATTAATTTTCATTTTAATAAATATACACTTTTTAGTGTTCATCAGAATTCATTTTTAATATATTTTTTTGGAAACGTTGGAAATCCCGCCGCCAAATCACTCGACCCGGGCTTAAGTGGAGCAGATAAAACCCTCGGATGTCCTAGTCTCTTACAAAGAAATGCATCATCTGGACTTGAACCCAAAACCTGTCAACCAAGTCTTAAGTTATTTGCCATCAAGTCACACCCCTTGAAGGCTTTTATTTTCAAGATGCTTAAAGACAAACAATATTACATTGAAATTTGTGTTTTTTAGTATAATCCTTAACTAAAAAATATTAAAGGATTCCTCATTCATACGTCATATATATCGTCTCGATGCACGTAAAGTACTAATATTTTATTGTGTAATTTTTTTTTAAAATTTTTTTACATGACAAAGCACATATACCTAATCTGAGACTTTTTTTATATATGTGTGTATATGTTTGTTTGTGTCAATATATGCGCGCACATGCATGCTTTGTCTGACAAAATAATGGAGTTAATTACATATCTCTACTCTCTTAGTTTTTGTAATGACGGAAAGGCAAGTCCGATCCAGAAGACATAAGCCCATCAATTTTGATAAATCAACGAATCTTCAGAGAAAAAAAATCTTATATGAATATAGATATATCACATGAATCGTATAATAAGCTAATAACAATTTACCATGTGTGAGTTTAATTATTATTTTTTAAAAAAAAAATACTAGATAAATGGTTGATTACATCAAATAACTGTACACATGTCATGTTATTTTTAAATCTTGATGTGAGTTCCATTTTTATTGGCATGTGTCCGTGACAAAACAAGTTTAATTGAGTTGTAATATTTCATGAAGATCTTTGTGCAATGGACTGGTTTCTGGCTGCTGTGTATCAGACATGCGTTCGTGGTGCGTTCGTTGCAGTGTTTGAATGTGTGGCGTTAGTGGCATGTTCTTTATTGGGTTCGAACGGGAGCATTCCAGAGAGCAAATGTTCGAGTCACGTTCTTGGTGGGTTCGAACGAGATCATTCCAGAGAGCATTCGTTCGTTGTGCGTTCGAGTGGCGTTCGAACGAGTCTTTCCAGTGGGCACGCGTTCGTGGAGCGTTCTAGTAAGCGTTCGAACACGACTGCGATCTGAACGCGTTTTTAGCCTGCAAAATCCTAGTTTTTCACCCTACCTATAAATATAACCCTTAGCCGCCATTCTCATTAGTTGAAGCATATTTCCTTTGAGCCAAAACATCTCAAAGCTTTCAACTCTCTTTGATTCCACCATTGAAGACCTCTTATCTCCTTGTCTTCTTCATTGATGGTGTGAATGTTTCTTTGAAAAACCTTCAACACAACATAACCCAAATTCTCTAATCCTTTAGAGTTCTTTAGGAGGAAATTTGGTAGTCGGAGTTTCGGCGTCAGAGGTGATACAATCTACTCAGAGACTTCAGAGGTTTTGAAGAAAACCGTGGGTCGCGGGCTTGAGGAGTTGCCTTGAGTTCTTGCAGTATTGAGGTACTTGAGTCGGTGGAGTTGCCACCATAGGTCTTGACCATCGCTGTAAGTTTTTCTCTATATAGTGGATTCGGGTGGTAGCCTATATCCGGAGTAGTTTTTTACTCGGAAGAGTTTTCCACTTCGTCACCAAAATTATTGTGTTGGATTTTGTGTGATTGGTTTATTTTCTGTAATTTATATTTCGCTTTAAATTAATATTGTGGATTTTATTATAGTTGGTTGATTTGGTAATTGCATGTTTCTATTCCATAGTAGCAGTAACATGACTTGTCCTGCTTATTGTTTGTAATTCCGCATAGGGTCAGAACCTAGGGTAACCCCGAATTTTCAATTGGTATCAGAGCCTGAACTCGATCCTTGACCCTTTAGCTATGGAGCGTAGTCAACCCTTAAATTGTGATACCCTCACGTATCATGATTTGGCCTTGTTTATAAAGAAGTTTAAGACATTTCTTAAACTTAGGAAGAGCGGTCATAACAGTGATAGAGATATGGAGAATAAGCCTAGAGAGAGTAGGCATAGCAGTAGAGAGTCTAGAGAGGATATGGATAATAGATCCCGAGGTGTCCAGTGCCATGAATGTGAAGGATATGGGCATGTTAGATCTGAGTGTCTCACATACCTTAGGGCTAAAGGCAAGAAAGCCATGGCAGCATCCCTTGGTGATTCTGAAGGTGATGATTCTCCTAGAGGCAATTATATTGCTTTACTGCTAGTGTTCCTGATGTGAGAGAGAATGTAGCCAATGATGTAGATTCTGATATTTCTCTTGATGAGTCAGTTGATGAGGAAAGTCTTCAGATAGCTTATACTGAACTGTTTAATGAGAGTTTAGCTATTAAGAAGACTAATATAGAGGTCAATAAAAGGCTGAAAATTGTAGAGCTAGAAAAGAATGAAGCTCAAGTTAAATTTGAGCAAATCCTTTTGATGGTTGATGACCTAGAGAAGAGGAACAAATGCCTAGTTGATAGGATCCAAGCTTTAGAGACTGAACTTGAAGATACTAGAACCCAGTTGTCTGTATTTTCTAGTGGGAATAAGAAAGTGGACCATATGTTAGGCATTAGTTTTGCGCCTAATTGTGATAAGGCGTCAACATCTAGATAATGCATACTCCTCATAAACGTGACTTAGGTAAAAAGCCTATAGAGCCCAGTCATGTGATTCCTCCGTCTGTTCCTCGTCTTGTGACCCAACCTCGATCTAGAGGTGTTGTGAGTATACCTCGCTCTCATCCGAGGTTTGTGCCTGTTTGCCATCACTGTGGCAAGGCATGACACATTAGGCCTAAGTGCTACATGTTGCACAAACATAAGAAAATGCCTAAGAGTGTGTCTCCTAGATTTGATTCGTCAAATCTAATGTCTCAAGTTTCTGCACTAACCAAACAAGCTCAATTCTTGAGTGAGAAACTTGTCTTGTTGTCTGGGAACACTCATGTGGAAGAGGTTCCTATAAAGGTTTGGGTGAGGAAGCAAGATGACTTCCCAATTACTTCTGAATGCCTTGATCCTGACAGGCATGATGAGAGTGCACTTCGGTGTAACTCTTCTTAGAAGTTGAATTTGTTTTTCCCATTGCATGTGTGTGTGCGTGTGTTTTTATATTTTTGCACGATTTTCTTTATTTTCACTGCAATATGGGTGTGTGTGTTTTATTTTTGTTATATGTTCATTGGTATATAGGATGGAAACCCAGACATAAATTTCATAGCCGATTCCGAATAGACGGTAGTATGATCTGCGCTCGGGATACAACTCCACGTACCACTGGATTTTTTACAAGCCTGTTTGTGTCTTTTTTTAAAATCTGAAAAATACAAAAAAAAATAGAAAATGAAAAAGGCAAAAATTATTTTATTTTACGGCTTGTTAGAGCATGAAAAGCTTATGCATGTGATCCTGGTATGTAGGATATATGATTATCCATGTATGATATGCTTTTATTTTTCTTGATGCTCTATATACATGAGTGTGTGTGATAAAAACTCTTGGTATATCTTGTGCTTGCAATTCACATACACGTTTTTATTTTGTCAAGGCTTGGTCGCATGTATGAGTTTTTGGAATAGCAATCTCATTTCTATCATATCCTGTTTGCTCAATAGTGTGACCTTTGACTAGTTGACATTGCTATCCCCTTTTGCAAAAGTAAAAAGAAATAAATTTTTAAAAAAATGAGACTCAAGTGCAAAAGAGCCAAAATGGCCAAATTCAAAAGATAAGGGCAAAAACCATTCACTCGAAAGAGTTATTAAATGTGAGCTCATGATATTTCTAGGGTAAATAATATAGCATGCAACCAATGTTACTTATTTTCATGTCCTAGTGGTGCTGGGTTTGAACACATATTTTGTGGACTTGGTTTGTTAAGAGATTGATTTCTTTAGCTGTGTCCAGCTCATAAAATAAGGTCTTAAGCCTTGATTTGTTGTGCACTTTATTTTTCACGCAAGTGCTTTATATGCTTTGGTGTTTATGTCATATGCATAAGTGTTGTATTTAGCCACTTTTAAAATGCTGCATATTGTTTCATGTCATAAACAGCTGAATACTGACTGGGTATCATTGTATCAGCTTGAAATGTTGTTTCAGTCAGTTTTTGACAGGATTTGTATTTATCTCAGTATGTGTCTGTGTGTGCTTCATGTTATTGCATACTATTTTTTTTCTCTTCTTTCTTGTGCACCTTTCTGAGTTTTGATTTACTTCCCGTGTGTTATTTTGCTAACTGTATGTGCCTGTTAGTGAGGGGGAGTAATTCCTGTTTGTTTATGCTCTTGCATGTGTTGTCTCATGTTCTCTTGTTATTTTTTCCTGTTTCTTTTACCCTTTGTCATTTCGTGACAAAAAAGGGGAGAGTAATATATTAAGGGGGAGAGCCTTAATATATAGGAGGGAGCCGTAGAATATCCTTTAGATATCTTCGTTTTAAGGGGAGTTAAGATTAAGGGGGAGATGGATTTCTACTTGTTCATGCATGAGATTTTTACCTGTTTATTTTATACTTGATAATCTCAATGCTTTTCACGGTATATTGTTGATTGTGGATGTTTCAGGTAAGCATGTATGTTGTTGCGGTGGCATTTATTTCAAGACTACTTTGTTAGGTGTTAGATCGAGTCCATTTGTAATAAGTCACTGTTTTGATGGTTGACAGTTGACTATTTGCTTTTTGGTTCTATTACCGTAGTCTTTGTATTAGGTAGTGTTTTGTCACGGAATGCCAAATGGGGAGATTGTGAGTTCCATTTTTATTGGCATGTGTCCGTGACAAAACAAGTTCAATTGAGTTGTAATATTTCATGAAGATCTTTGTGCAATTGGACTGGTTTCTGGCTGTTGTGCATCAGACATGCGTTCGTGGTGCGTTGTTGCAGTGTTCGAACGTGTGGCGTTAGTGGCACGTTCTTTATTGGTTCGAACGGGAGCATTCCAGAGAGCAAACGTTCGAGTCACGTTCTTGGTGGGTTCGAACGAGATCATTCCAGAGAGCATCCGTTCGTTGTGCGTTCGAGTGGCGTTCGAACGAGTCTTTCCAGTGGGCACGTGTTCGTGGAGCGTTCTAGTAAGCGTTCGAACGCGACTGCGATCTGAACGCGTTTTTAGCATGCAAAACCCTAGTTTTTCACCCTATCTATAAATATAACCCTTAGCCGTCATTCTCATTAGTTGAAGCATATTTCCATTGAGCCAAAACCTCTCAAAGCTTTCAACTCTCTTTGATTCCACCATTGAAAACTTATTATCTCATTGTCTTCTTCATTGATGGTGTGAATGTTTCTTTAATAAACCTTCAACACAACCTAACCCAAATTCTCTAATCCTTTAGAGTTCTTTAGGAGGAAGTTTGGTAGTCGGAGTTCCGGCGTCAGAGGTGATAAATCTACTCAGAGACTTCAGAGGTTCTGAAGAAAACCGTGGGTCGCGGGCTTGAGGAGTTGCCTTGAGTTCTTGCAGTATTGAGGTACTTGAGTCGGTGGAGTTGCCAAAATAGGTCTAGACCATCACTGTAAGTTTTTCTCTATATAGTGGATTCGGATGGTAGCCTATACCCGGAGTAGTTTTTTACTCGGAAGAGTTTTCCACTTCGTCACCAAAATTATTGTGTTGGATTTTGTGTGATTGGTTTATTTTCCGCAATTTATATTTCGCTTTAAATTAATATTATGGATTTTATTATAGTTGGTTGATTTGGTAATTGTCTGTTTCTATTCCATAGTAGCAGTAACAGGACTTGTCCTGCTTATTGTTTATAATTCCGCATAGGGTCAGAACCTATGTAACCCCGAATTTTCACTTGAGATTGCCTCCATTGTATAAAATAATTTCTCACATTTTTTCGTATTTTTTATTTTTTTTTTCCTATTTTCATTTGTTGTATTATTCACATAATATCATTAGCAAAAACATAGAAAATAAAAAAAAAATAAAAAAAAATAAACATGAACAAATATATTAAGTGGTTGATTTATAAGACAGATGCCGAACTCAAATATATATTATTAATTGTTTAATGTTTGTTTGTTGATTTATCATAAGAATCCTTATCAGAACTCAAAGCTCAATCATATATTATAACATGCCTCAATTAAATAAAGTTGAGTCAAGCTTGGAAAATCCGCTCCCAAAAATATATAATATATATATATATATATATATATATAATATATATATATATATATATATATTATATACTCATCACTTAACCAATGAATGGTTTGCTATTTCTTATATGATTTGATCATACAAGAAATAGCATACAGTTCATGAACTCACAATTACTAGGCTTAATTCAAGCTTTTTATATTGCCTCTGATTTTTTAAAAATGGGTGTATTAAGAGATATCTATGATTGTATTTAATAAAAACCAGCACTAAGGTCCAAATATAAGCCCATTATTAGTTCCAGGCCCATCGGAAAAAATATAATTACGTCACGTGACGTGCCACTTTCAAACAATATAAATTAATTTTGCTTTCATTGTTGGTAACAAAAGAAAACAAAACACTGGTTTTACACTTCGTTACATACGATGGTCTCACTGCGGTTTCCATTCTCGTTTTCTCAGCCCACAAATAATCCACGCACCACCAACCTTACAACCACCCGTCCGTTCTCAGTCGCCGTTGCCGCCGCCGCCTCCGCAGTAACTGCCACAGTGGCTGGCGTCGCTGTCTACCAAAACCAGAAACACCCACTTGTCCAAAATGCGCTGAATTACATCTTCTCCAATCAGTCCTCCTCCTCACACTTCTGGGCTTCACTCTCTTTAGCTGAAAATTCTTCAGCTACCGTTTTTGAATCAAAAACCGGCACGTCGTTTCCTTCCGTTCTTTGCGATTCTCGGAAACTTCTTGGAATTGGGTTGAGGAAGAAAAGCATTTTGGGTTTGAAGAACATTGATGTCTATGCATTTGGTAAAATTAATTATTATTTTTTTTAAAATGTCTAATTGAGCTATGCTAATCTGATATTGCACATTGTGGACTTAGATTGCATGATTAGAAAGATCCGCGTTATTAGTTGAATAATGATTTTAATGACTGCTGTTTACCAGAATATGATTCTCTGTTATTTCGTAATTGGGTAATTTTTATTAGGTGTGTATGCTGATCATGATGATGTAAAGAAATTGTTGGGTCAGAAATATGGAAATGTCTCTCTTAAGGAACTTAAGGGAAACAACAAGTTCAATGAAGATCTTATGGAAGCTGATGTAAGTATGACTGTTAGACTTCAAATTATTTATGGTAAATTAAGCATACGATCTGTAAGAAATGCTTTCGAAGAGTCTGTTGGAAGCCGGCTACAAAAGTTTGGGGGATCTGATAATAAGGAATTGCTTCAGAAGTAAGTAACATCTTACAAGTATTTATCCTTTACCTATGTCTGGTATCGACCCGAATAGTTATTTATTCTTTTAATTTATTTCCATTTATTTGACATATATTGGAAAAAGAATACTGAGAAAAAGAAAGAAAGAAAAATGGAACTACAGATTTTTTTTACAATGCATTTGTTTGTGTTATGAATTATGTTGTTCTGTAGAGCCATGTCGTGGGAGTTGACTGTGTAAATGATATTCACCATATTTGTCCCTACAACTTCTCACTCTTATCAGCAGTGTGCTAATCCATCAGTCACTGTCGTTGTTTACAATTCACTAATAGCCAATCATATTGCAGATTCACTTCTCAGTTTGAAGATGAATACAAAATACCAAAGGGATCTGTGATTGAGCTCTCAAAGGAACAGGGCCACGTACTTCGGACGACAAGTAAGTATTGTATCTTTCATAACCGAACATAAAATAACAAAATTAATGCACAGTTTTTTGTCTTTCATTCCGCATACTGTTAATCTCTGCTGTGCTTTTATCACTGCAAGCATTGAACTTATTGATTACTTTTGAAACAATAAATGGTAGAATTTTTAGTCACTCCAATTTGTGGGCAAAAATTTTATCTTCTTCATAATGCACTTGCATGATGCATACAATTTAAACTATTCATATATTAGAGACTAAAAGTTCTAGACTGTGGTAACTCAAATAAGTAATTATTTGAGAATACTCCCAAGTATGCGTGATATTAACTTGTTTGATGATTACTAGATTGGGTCCAAAAGAACAACTTAAATCAACTATGTTTGAAAAATAATTTGACAACTGAAACATAATTGAGAAGTAAATTCTCAAATAAGTGATCATTTGAGAATCCAACGCATTCCCAAGCATTCACATGTATACATCTTAAGTCAGGCTTTGCGGAGGATAAGAAGTGGGTTGTTATTTTCTTCAGCACTGGAAATTCTAGTTTTTAAGATTCAATAATTACAATACGGATGAAAGATTTGTTTTTATGTTTCACATTTTTATTTATGGTCTCATTACAACAACTAAATGTAATTGTGTAATTTTTATTATTTGAATAATGCAGTTGACGGAAAGGATGTGGGAAGTATACAGAGCAAACTCCTTTGTCGGTCACTATTGGATCTATATATTGGTGAGGAACCATTTGACAAAAAAGCCAAAGAAGACATAGAGCTCAATCTAGCATCTCTGATTCAAAAGTAGATAAGTAATCTTCTCCATGTCAAAGGATGTATTCTGAAAATTTAGTTTGTTGTATTACTTCATGTGTGTAAAGTTATTGCTGTTGAGTCATTGCTTTTGGAGATGCTACCATATAATATACCATATACTGCTGAAGGCACTTGCGTTGATAAGATTCTTCTTCTTTAAGTAGCGTTGTTATGGATCCTTTAGGATTTTTTTTTTTTTTTTATGTATGATGCAGTTGAAATTCCTTAGATTGATCACCATAAATATGCAGTGAATGAACTCCAGTCCTCCTGAGTATTATCTGCCTTGAATAAAAATGTCTTCATCATTCATACTAGGGACATCTCACTTTCATATTAGGGATGCAGTATATCAATTTCAATTAACTAAAATTTTCGGCAAATGGAGGATTAATCAAAACAAACTAAAGCCGTTCCCATTATGTCAGATTGGCTACATGGATCTTTTGAAGTCTTTGTGTTCTACCCAAAATCATTGTTTCATTAAGATTTAGTAAAATCTATAGCTCTTTTTATAGTTTCAATCATTGACAACTTAGGTCTTCTATGACCTTATTTGACATATGGAAATATCATTTACTCTCATTTTCTCATCGAGTCACTTAAAAGGTTTATGTTGTACTTATATATGTCTTAACTATCTTAATTGTGTTTCTGTGATCTTCTCCTAAATCGATGCAATATTATTTACTCTCATTTTCTCATCGAGTCACTTAAAAGGTTTACGTTATACTTATACATGTCTTAACTATCTTAATTGTGTTTATGTGATCTTCTCCTAAATCGATGCAATATTATTTACTCTCATTTTCTCATCGAGCCACTTAAGAGGTTTACGTTGCACTTATACATGTCTTAACTATCTTAATTGTGTTTATGTGATCTTCTCCTAAATCGGTGCTATATCCACCCTCTTCCTAATTTTTTTATTTTTAACTATTTCTCTTTTAGTTTTACCACACATCTATCTAAACATTTTGATCCTAACTATCCTTATTTTTTAGACATTGATATTTTATTGCCAAACTATTGGAGGCTCTAGTTTTTAAGAAAATCCGGATGAATAGCCTCTCAGATCCCTTGAGTTCAACATTCGAATTCTCTAACTAGCACGAGATTTTTTCTCCTTGATTGGATGAAAATGAAATTATAATTAGATATGAGTTGCTTTTTGCTGGATTAAATTAAAAAAATAAATCCTAGGCCATGTAGTGCACGAGTAACTTCCTAAAAAAGAAATACACTTGCATCTTTCACAAGCCATGGTGGAAACCTGACTGACCAATCAATATGTTCATTTTCTAACTTGTATAGAAGAATCTGCTTTTTCGAATAGCTTACCAAACTATTTAGTAAATTGTAATTCATGAGTTGGATAATCATTTTGGAAAAGCGATTTAACTCGAGCTGGAAAATATTCAAGTTCTACGTTCTTTCAAGATATTTTTGTTGCCCACTTTTATAATATATCTGGATCAATTTATGCGCACATCGATTAATCTTTAGGACCTAGATCAAGATAAATTAATGGCTTTTTAAATTATGAGGTATAGCCACAATAAAATACATTTAGTTAAATTCGAACCTTATACGAAAAAGAAACAAACCACTAAAACTTAATGCCTTAATCATTGAGGCGGCCCCTATAGTTGAAGAAAAATGGGAAAAGATTAATTACTAATATAATAACGAATTAACAATATTAAATTATGTACACGTCAGCATCACAATGGATCAATCTAAATTAGTCTTGACTCCCATGAAACGTCCAACGAATTATGATCCCCCAAAATATGGGCTTATGTCCCCGGTTCATTTCAACTTCATCATAATTTAGTGAGACTTGATGTGATGTTGGGTGGTGACAATTCCACGTGACTCCCACCGAATCTTATCTTCCCCGCAACTGCATTTCAATTTCACCCTTTTCTTTACAACTCTGCTCTTCCCTTGCTGCCAGGGGACTCTTGATATTTTCTTTTCTTTTCCTCAGCAAGACACCCACGTGCCTCTGCTCCAAAATGGTGGTGGCATTGTGAGACAAGACTTTTAGTACTTGAGTTCAGAGAGATGACTGGGGCATGTACTTACGATTGATAGCACATTCCTTCCACAAACTGGGGAGGATTTCTGGCCTATGCTAGCTGAAGAATTCTCAGTCTGCTGTGCTTGTAATGTCGGAATTGATGAGCCAGCTTTGCTTCCTGATGAAGATTGCTTAGATTGGTTGCTAGCCGGTAGTTGTTGCCCTTGAGGTGCTAAGCTCGACTTGGAATGTCTTTCAAAAGATATCTGAGTATGGCCTTGTGGATATCTTACTTGCTGCTGGGAAACATTCTTGATGTTTGAGGTGCTGGATGATGTGAGTGATGTCGATGGTACCTGATTACTTGGGATGCTTGCTGAGTTATTCCATTGGGCTGTTTGTGAGAAAATAGTGGCATTGTTTGAGAGCTTGGCAGCAATGGAAGCTGAAGGCAAGCTGTTAGTTGTCTGTGCTTTGCTTCGAGCTGCGGCGGCGGCTTGCTGGTGTTGCTGCAACGTATGCTGGTTCTGGAGCTGAAACTGATGCTGTTGCTTGAAATTTTGAGAACTGGCAGCAATGTGGCCATTTGAGGTTACAGCAGTTGATGTTGAGGAGCGAGAAGGCCAATTTCCAGTGATTGGGGATGAACCGAAGTTAAGAGTTATGGCTGAATCGTCAAAAACAAGCTTCTGGGCATTTGTTATGGATGACTTCCCCAAACCAGGCCTTTTCCCTTCATTGTGATTCGATGAACCTCCTCCAGTCTTCACCTCAGTTGTCTGGTGATTTTTATTGTGTGATGCAGGCACAACCTGGTATCCTTGTCGAGCCATATCTGGGAGGCTCTGAAAGATTGCAGGATTGTGTTGCAAGGATGAAAAATTAAGGTTTGAAGGTGAATTGCTTCCGCTGAAGGAGGCAAATGCCTGAGGGATGAACTCAACTCCACCCTTGAAACTCTTAAGCTGTGATTGTTGCTGCTGCTGCTTCTCACTATGAGCTCCACCAGCACTCCCACCACCAACTGCTGCAGACGGAATCAACGCAAAGTTCAGTGGCTGAAAGGGAACCGAGAAGTTCTGGCCAGACACGACTGCTTGGTTGTTAGTGAGTTTGCTATTAGCAACTGATGGAGTATTCTCCCCACTCATCTCAGCCTCAAGCTTGCGACTTTGATTGGATGATGACACATGCTGCTTTTCCGTCTGCTGTGATTGCATGCTCACAAAATTATTACCACCAACCGGCACACCCCTAGGCTGCTGAAAATGCAATTGCTTGTGAGATGATGAAGAGGCACTTGAAGCGCTTGTATTCTGATGAGCAGCTTGCATTAGAGGTTGTGAGTGAGGCTGTTGTTGATGCTGAAGTTGAGAAGGATGGAAAATTTGAGATGAATAGAAAGAACCGTTGAAGAATGGCAATGCTTGAGCATGGGTTCCTCCTCTAATTGCTGGTGCGGATCCAATAGGAGTGGGGACCAAGAATGGATACCCATTATTTTGTAGTATAGTCAAGTATGGTGTTTCATTGCCTGCCAAATTTGGGAAGTTATAGCTCATTGCTGCTGCTGGCAATGCTGCAGAGCTAGCAGGAAGTGCAGCTGTTGAGTTAAAAGATATTGATGCACTTTTGGTCGAGGTGGCAGCAGATTTTGAAGGTCCAGGTTGATTTGTTCCTGCTGTTACCGCTACTTGCTGCTGGCTTACAGGGAAGACAAAAGCAGGGGCACCCTACATGTCATAATAAATAGTATCAATAACCTTTAAGAGAAAAAATTAATATGAATCAAATGCAAGAGTCAGATTTTTGAGCCAAAACAACATTTAATCTTTAGAGCAAAGAACATACCAAGAGATTACCAGCTGATGCTTGTTGATGCACAAGCTGCTTTTTTTGTGCTGGGTCCATAAAATCTACACCCTCAGAGCTTTTACCTTTCTGAGCAGGATGCAGAAAGCTTGCCACAGCCTGCCCTTTGTCCTGCCCAGAGTTCAGGTTCAAAAGCTGAAAGCTACCTTGCACGGGGTTTCCATGAATTATGTTTTCTGTTGAGGGCATGGCATTGGGATTGTTGGGTTTGGCCCCATGTAATGAAGCAGAACCAGCTCCTGCCGGACAGAAGGGATTCATCTTTGCCAATTGTTGATTCGAGTATATGTTTCGAGCAATGTAAGAGTGGGTAGTGCACCTCCTTGGCCGAGGTTGAGAGAACGTAAATGGGGGAGTCTGGATGTTCCAATCATCCAAATAGCAAATTCAATATTAATCCAGTTACAAATATGGATAAAAAAACAAACTATGGGAAGCATAACTAATACTTGATATATACCTGCTGAGCCGTGGCTGATCTGAAACTGCCATCCATGGGAGTCATTGTTTGAAATGGAGGCATGTATCTGCCAATAGAAAATAAGTTTCTCGTTAATTATGGAGCAACACGTGCTGCATAGATTTTACAAAAACAGAGGCAAAAACAGAGTAAAGGTGTAGATAGAGTACCCAAGTGGATGGAGACCAATTGGCCACCCAGCGACAGAGATTTTTAAAGGAACGGAGCTAGATTCTGCCTCTGCTCATGAAGAAGCACGGGTGAACATCAATAAAGAACCAGAATTGAAGTCACAACTTGAGTAAAAGGTCTGAGTTCATTAACTTACCTGTTATTTCCACTTTAGCAGCAGTGGCTTTAGATTGCAGCTGTTGCTGTTTCTGACTCTGCTGTTGTAATTTAACAGAACTATCTTTGCCATTATCTTGAATCTTCAATTGGCGGTCGCCAATTGCCTCTATCTTCTTCTCATCAACTTCCTCCACCACTGGTTCCTTCGTCAGAAATGTGTCTGTGTTTACTGCATCTTTTACCAAAGCTTTCTGTGCAAGACAAAAACCAAAACATTAATTTTAGGGTAGAAAAATTAAACAAAAACATACAGTGACACAGATCAAGTCTTGCAGCTGAATAGCTGACTGTACTAACCATTATGACATCATTAGCCTCACATGAAGGATCTGATGTGAAACCAATGAAGCCATCCCTTTCAGGAGAAGATACCATAGGAGGAGGAGCCTGTTGAAAAGGTAAATTTTTCTTGAGTAATTGACAGTAAATAGCAATAAAGAAAAGCTTATCTGGAATGAGACAAGAAGGTACCTCACCATCAGATCAATCTTGAACTTCTCTTCTTTTCTGCTCTCATTCTCCAATGCAATTGAAGTCCTGATAACACCCACCAGAAAGAAGATTAAAAAAGAATATAAAAATATCAGACACCCCAAATGAAAAGAGAGAGAGAGAGATAAAGAAAAGATTCTTTGATTCTCACGCTTTTGTCACAGTCGAATCCTGAAAATCAACATCCATTCTGAGGCATGTAGCAGATTCTTCCTTGGCTGAAATAGATTTTTTCTCTGTAACAGGATCATCTGGGCTGACTGATCCTTCAATAGCTAATTCCGAATCACCTTGCTTGGTTACCTCTTCTAGTGGCTCCACTGTCATGGATGCAACTTTAGAAGCATCCAATTCATGAGAAGCAGTTCTCTCTAATTTTGGAACAGAAGCTTCCATCTTGCTCTCAATCTTAACCGAGGACGAAACTAAAGCATTAACAGCAAGATTTGAAGATTTATCAGCCTCAACTTTCTTCTTCTTTGTAGCTGCATATTAAAAACAAATAACATAGTCATCAGATAATGCAAAACCAAGGACAAAATATTGACAATCCTTATTGAATCTGAAACAGAGTACGTACCAGCACCATCTGGCAAGAGATCTAATGTACGGCTACTGTTCTGAGGCAAAACTGAAACAGATAATTTAGCATGCTGACTGATGCCCTTGGCATCTTTTGATTCAAGCTTTCTGATGTTTTCGCCATCCTCCTCCTTCGAGTTCTGGGATTGTTTCAGTAATCCGAACAAAACCTCAGCAATTTCAATCTCAATATCCTCTTGTTGAACTGATGAGCTTGAACATTTGACCACCTTCGGAAGCCGAGTCTTAGGTCCGTTTGGTTTCTGCAGAGCATCAAAAAAACATAAAAAGTTGTATCTTTAAAAATTCCTCCACCAAAGTTTTTAGAAATGAAAATTATCATCTTTTCAAAAAAAAAAAAGAAAGAAAGAAATGAAAATTCTCATAACAAGAACAGCAAGACAAACCATCTTTTTTCTAACTGAAACATTCGATGATTGAGGAGAATTAGCTTCAGCGCTCAGACTCGCCGGCGAAGTGGAAGATGCTTTCTGGTCTTCGCAAAATCCACCGTTTCCCGATTGCCAACTCTCATGTGACCTTTTAACAGAAGCTGCAAAACCAAAACAAAACAAACACGCATCAGAAAAAATCCCCCTAATTTTAATTTTAATTATTTTTTAAAAAAAAAAAATCAACATTTCTTGTACCTGATGAGCGTGTCTTTCTTGGGACCAAAACTCCAATCAACTCATCAGCGGCCTTAAAAGCCGGCGCTTGTTTGACCAGTCCGGTCGGAGGCAAGTTTTTTCTGCTACTTTGGCTTAATGCAGAGGAAGGAAACGAAGTGGTGTTGTGAATAATCGTATGAGCTACTCTTCTTTCTTCGAATTCAAAGTCTTCTTCATCAGCTACACTTTCTTCTGTACTATCTTCTTCACCTACCGTTACACTATCTCCTCTCCTACGCTTGTTCTGAATCTTATGATGATTCGAAAACTCTCTATCTCTATCTCGTTTGTTTGCTCGATCCCGGAACCTCACTGTATCTTGTAACTCCATCTGCACATCTGAATAAAAGTTTAACGAAAACAATTATCGTAAGAACACGGATTAAACGAGCCTCAAGAAGAAGAATGAATCGGAAATAGAAAGTTTTGGACCATGTGATTCACGAAGACTGGTGCTTCTCTGGCGGCGTCTTGACAATCCATTTGCGGACGCCATGCTTGATCTTCTTGCTTCTCTGCTTCTTTCCATTCAGTCACCGATCAATACATAAATATTAAGAAACACCACAAAGTATCAATCAGCCTTCTTCTTGTATTCTCTCTGTGGCGTCTCTTCTTTTCGCCTGGTTTTTTTGGTGTTATCTTTTTTTGCTCAAAACTCATCTGTTTCCTTTTTGTATGCTCTTTTCATTTGATTCGCTCACGCGAAAACTACTCGATGACGTCTTATACTTTGATCTTCACCGTTGGGTTTCATATCCATCTGACGGTTGTGATTGGCAGGTGCCAACATGGCAGAAACGTCAAAATGGAATATGGCCAACGCGCACTAATTTGCAACGTGCTTTGCCTCACTCGCCGTTTTAGGCGCGTGTAATTCATCTCAACATGGGCCCATGACGCTAGCTTGGTTCACCATTAGTAGGATCCCACCTAGAGATAACACATGTCGACTTCTCATTAGCTGCAGCAAACCGTTTGCCAAATTAAAAAAAGATAAAAAGGAATAATAATTTAATTTTTTTAATTGAAGTTGGGGGGGGGGGCTCACAAGAGAAAAACAGACGGATGAAGATACTCCTTTAACAGAGAGAATGCTTTTCTACCGTTGGATTCTAATCCAACGTGGAGATATATAATTGCTGTCCGACCTGGAGCCGTTCCATATAATTGATCTGAATCAGACGGTCCCTTAAATAAAGAGGGCTAGTTTACCCGACTACTAACGTTTTTGTTAAATAAAAAAATGATAGAGATCTAGTCACGAAAGATAACTGAAGTTGCGCGAGAACAGGTGGGCCCAACATGGTTCCAATCACAATACGTCCACCATCCTCTCTTTTAATTCGGTGACGTCACCTCATCTCGCTATCTTTTAGAGTAGGTGTGGAGTGATAACATGCATGCGGTTCCACGGTAGTAATACAGTAGACTGCCTAATTAATGAATTTGATTTGAGATAAGAGAAAGTATGGCCCATGCAGGAAGATAGTGGGTGGCAAGTGGGGTATAAGAAAGGAAATGCCACGTGGAAGTAAAGCAGCAGTCACTGACAGTGGAGGCTGTGATTGCGTTATTGATTTTTGTTTATTTATTTAATAACTGCTGTTCGCTTGACTGACTCTTGGATCTCGTTAGTGCCATTACCTGCGCCACCTTTTTTGTGTTTTTTTTTTTTACCTCTTTCTTTTTTATTTTTTCCTCATTGGTTTGTAACATAATCATAGTGCTTGTAGATTAAGGTGATTATTTATGGAATCTAGTTAATGTTAAAAAGATAATATATGATACTCTTTTTTTAAAAAAAAATTAATACACGTGATTGCAACCATGATTGATTAAAGAGAGTGCTCGCTATTTCTTAGGGTTAGCGACGGTCATAAATTATTTTAAATTTATGAAATTTTAATAGGTTTTTTAAAATAGAATCATATCAATAAAATATTAAAAATATAATAAGAATTATATTATATATTAAAATTTTATAATTCTGAAATTATAATTTAGTGTAAATTTTGAGAGTCTCAATTGATTATTTATGTCGACTCTCTCGTATTATCTGTGGACGCTAATTTGCCCTTAATATTTTCAAATACTTGTTCTAAATCGTCTAGTTGATGGCACCATCGCGTACACTTGCTAATTGTGGAATGGACACGCTCCTCGTCCATTAATATTTTATCAAAGTAAGAGGTTTATAATTCGATTTGTCAGGGAAAAAAATAATTCATTTCAATAGCTCATTAGGTAAAAATGAAATCCGGTTTACTTGTGATTGTCATTTGATTGTGGTGTTTAAATATGATGAGAGTTAAAATTAAGGGAAATTTGTTTTATTTCACCTAAAAAAATATGGTGAATACTATTTTCCATGAAAAGTTTAAAAATCTTTTATTTTTTCATATATTGTTTGAAAATTAATTCATTTTACACCATTTTTTTAACGACGTTAAATAAGTGATGATGTCACAATGACAATTCAATCATTTGACACTGTTGAACTGAAGAAATTATCATTTTTATTCAAAAATACGTATTTATTTAAAAACTTTGAAAGTGTTCAAAAAACTACTTATTCTTTCAAAAATGTTATGTTTTCAACCATTCCGTTAACAGTATTGTTTCACTTGGTATGATTAATCACTAAAAAAATCATCGAAAACAAAAAAAATTAACAATTGCCTTTCCACTTAGTGGTCGATGCTACAGTCTCGTATCATTTGCTTAAGGTGGTGGCGGTCCTCCGGAGATATTGGAAGCATGGTCTAAGTATTTTCTCATTGGAATTGCGGTATTGAAAGTTAAAAATGTGTTTGACACACAATATTATATTATGATGCATTATAATATTTGATGTATAGTGTAGGATTCGGTATCTCACATTAAGGTACTGGGTTCGAATCCAGAAATTGCGTTTCTTGTAAGAGCCTGGGATAGCTGAGGATTTTACCTCCTTCGCTTAAGCCCGGAATATGTGATTTGACAGTGAATTTCCAGTGATTTCAAAAAGAAAAAGTTGTATTAGGATGCATGTGCTTGTACATTATTTTGCATTAGTACCTGGAAGATGAATATGAATTGATTAGTTAATAGAAAATGTATAGTTAATTGTTGAATCCCACTGTCCCACACGAACATTTAAGCCACTCATAATTGTTTAATGGAAGTGAGGGATTGGATTATATGATTAGGGTATTTAGAAATGCTAAAAGGGCTATTTTTCTAAGAGACAAAATGTTTTTCCCCCTAAAACATATATAAATAAATTGTATAGTCTGCACCATTTATAAACCTTTTGATTTGTGTTTGTTGTCTATTAAAATATATAAAATTATTATTTTATTATAATATTTTGTAATCTATTGGCAAAGGAAAAGGTGGCGAGAACATTATTTTACACAGGAAATAATGAAAGCAAGCATTAATTTAATCAAAAGAAAATACAGTACATATTATCTCATTCAATTATTTAATGCAGTACCTAGAGAGAAATAATATTCAATCATAAAGGGACAAATGCATGCTTATTTGGCTTTCCAAAGTCCGAGTATTATTATAAAAAAAACAAAGGAATCCACTCTCTCTTCGACTTTAGTTAATAAACAAAATCAATAAAATAAAAATAAACAAATTAACGATACCCAATTGTTAGCTTCTTGTGATTTGACTTTAAACTTACTTTATTTTTTTTAATTTAAGTACGAGCACAACCAAGACTATATAAAAATAATAATTTGGTAGTGGGTTAAGAGTTAAGACAACCTCATCCTGTCAGTCATCCATGCTGAATAAATAATTAATTAACAAAAATCTATATGATATTTTGAATCAAAGCATTTAGGTACGAGTTGGGCTTTTTTTTTAAAATTAAATTAATAATTATAAATTGAAAATATATTTTTGTATCGACGGATTTATCAATGCGTTAAAACATTTTATTTTTGCACATGGAAGCGGCACACGATAGAGCTTTCACGAAGGTGAGCTAATGAAACTTTATTATAAAATTTATTATTTAAATACTAAGTTTTCTTTTTGTATTTTTTTAACAATATTTTGGATGAATTGTTGTTAGGAGGATAATAATTTATATTTTTTGCCAGCTGTAATCATGGTCCGTGGAAATTATTGCCACAAAACTAATCTTTTGGGGTATTTGATTATTCTTAACAGGATTTTCGAGCTTTGAATTCATATTTAACAAAATGAGCCTCATTGGCTCTTCCCCCACAATATAATAACAAAATGAATAATGGCGCGTGAGACGCACCCCATGATAATAATAAACCAGAAGAAGATAAGAAGAAGTACGGATGATGGTCAAATTCAAAGCTCAAGGGAGAAATGTTTGATTTTGATTTAATAGTGATGGTTTGTAGAAGATTGAAGAGGACAAGTTGAAGAAATATATCTTTTCTTAATATTCACAATGCCATTGAGCACTATATATACACATTATTTGAAATTTAAAATAGGAAGGAGATTACAATAAAAGGAAGGGATTAACTACTAGATAAATGACATAATTACAAATATTGAGATCCCTTGATTTTCTCCCTTCATTCTCTCATCTTGATGGTGTAATCTTATCATGCCCCCGCAAGATGGACGGTCTTGGAGAGAGTCCGATCTTGGATTTGAGTGTGTTGAAAGGAGAGCGAGCGAGAGGTTTGGTAAGGGCGTCTGCCAGTTGATCAGCTCCAGAGATGTGTGAGACCCGGAGTAGACCATTTTGAACTTGTTCCCGGATGAAGTGGTAGTCTAGAGCTACGTGTTTCATGCGCGAGTGGAAAACAGATTGGAGCATAAATTGGTTGCACCAACATTGTCACAGTAGATGACTGGTTGGAGAGAAAGAGTGACACCGAGTTCGGTAAGGAGAGCACAAATCCATCTAATTTCGGCAGCAGTGGAGGCTACTGATCGGTACTCAGCTTCAGTGGATGAGCGTGCAACCGTGCGTTGTTTCTTGGAGCTCCAGGAAATAGGATTGTGACCCAGATAGACTATGTAAGCACCAGTGGAGGTGTAATCGTCCTTGTTACCAGCCCAATCAGCATCGGAAAAGGCATGGAGTGCTGTAGGGGAGTTGTGGCGGAGGAATATGCCATGTTCCAGAGTGCCACAGAGATATCGCAGTAGACGCTTGACGGCATGCCAATGGTCACTGGTAGGTTGATGCATAAACTGAGAGAGTTTGTTCACTGTATAAGCAATGTCTGGTCGAGTGAGAGAGAGATACTGGAGGCTGCCGACAATATTTCTGTACTCGGTCGGATCAGGTAAAGGAGATCCGGATTGTAAAGTGAGTACCGGGTATGTTGCAAGAGGTGTTGGGGCCGGCTTGGCGTCAATCATGTGAGTTCTTATAAGCAGATCGGCAATGTACTTGCGTTGACTAAGGAAAAGATCATTGTTGTGGGTAGTAACCTCTACCCCAAGGAAATAAGCAAGTTGTCCAAGATCTTTAAGAGAGAAGCGCTGAGAGAGTTTGTCAATGAATCTTTGGACAACTTCAACATTATTTCCTGTAATGATGATGTCGTCGACATAGACTAAGAGGTATAGTGTGGTGTGGCGGTTGTTGAAGATGAACAGTGAGGTGTCGGCATGTGAGTTGGAGAAGCCGGATTGGAGAAGAAATTGGCGCAGTTCTTGGTACCATGCTCGAGGGGCCTGTTTGAGGCCGTAGATAGCCTTGCGAAGTTTGCAGACGTGATGGGGATGATCGCGATCAATGAAGCCCGAAGGTTGTGACATAAAAACATCCTCAGTGAGAGTGCCTTGAAGAAAGGCATTATTGATGTCAAGTTGTCGGAGAGACCATCCTTGACTAACCGCAAGGCTGAGAACAATCCGAACAGTGGTCGGCTTGATGACTGGACTGAAGGTTTCATAATAGTCAATGCCAGGACGTTGATGGAAGCCTTTGGCAACTAATCGTGCTTTGTACCTGTCAATGGAACCATTAGCTTTAAATTTGGTGCGAAAGATCCACTTACAGCCGACCAGATTTTGGTCGGGACGGGGTGGCACTAGTTCCCATGTTTCATTGCGAAGTAAAGCATTATACTCCTCCGACAGAGCTTGACGCCACTCAGGGTCCTTGAGGGCTTGGGTAATGGTGGTGGGTTCGAGGGTAGGTTTCTGAAGCTGAGCGGTGAGGTTAAGTTTTTGAATTGGTTTATGAAGGTTGTTCTTGGAACGAGTGATGATGACTCGTGGTAAAGTTGAGTGGTCATGTGGTCGGTCGGGTTTGGTGTGTTCGGGCCGGGGTGCGGAAGTTGAGTCATTATGTGGTTGGTCGGGATCTGTTTGGTCGGGGATGGGTGATAAGTTTGGGCGTTCTTGGTGGTGGTCGGAGTTTGTGTGATCGGGATTGGGTGGTGCGTGCGATCGGACTTGTGGTCGGATGGTGTGGTCGGACATGGGTGGTAAACTGGGATGTTCATGTGTTGATGGTATTCGGTTGTGTGTTTGTGGTCGGTCGGTTTGTGTGTGTTCGGCAAGGGATGGTGATGCTCTAGGTTGATTGTGCGCGATATTTATTGGTTGATCGGCCGGTTCTTGTGAAGTTGTGGTACTTGTGGGATGACTGTGTAATGGAGGGCGGGGTAGGATCGGAGCACCGGTGGGTGTTGAGTGCTGTGGGGGTGCAGTGTCGGTATTCGGCGATGGTGAGTCCAGTACCGGTAAGGTCATGAAGCACCATTCAGAGATGGTGGTTGGAGTGGTACGATGGGGAGACATTTGAGAGTTGGCAAAAGGAAAAATTGACTCAACGAAGCGGACATGTCGGGAGGTGTAAAGTCTATATGTGGAGGGCTCGAGACATAGATAAGCCCTCTGAGTGGGAGAATATCCTACGAAGACACAGGGAGAGGACCGAGACTCAAGTTTGTGAGATGTGTAAGGACGGAGCCAAGGGTAGCAGAGACAGCCAAAGCTGCGCAGTTTCGAGTAGTTCGGCATATGGCCGAAGAGTTGGAGATAAGGTGAGTTGTGGTGTAAGGTTGGTGTAGGCATGCGATTGATAAGATAGACGGCAGTGGAAAAGGCGAAGGGCCAATACGAGAGAGGCATGGATGAGTGGGTAAGGAGAGAAAGACCTGTTTCAACGATATGTCGATGACGACGTTCAGAGTACCCATTGTGTTCAGGAGTGTGAGGAGGGGAAGTGAGATGGGAGACCCCATGGATTGTGAGGAAGGATGAGAGGGCTTGATATTCCCCCCCATTGTCAGAGTAGATAGTTATGATAGGGCGGTTGAAGAATTTTTCGACTAGCGCTTTGAAGCGCACAAAGACATCACGGGTGTCTGACTTTCGTTTTAGGGGATAAAGCCAGATGTATTTGGTGAAGTGGTCGACAAAGATTATGTAGTATTTGAAGTTATCAAATGAGTAGACCGGGGAGGTCCATAAATCAGTAAATATAACCTCAAGAGGTGTAGATGTAGTAAGGGTAGATGAAGAGAACGGTAACTTGTGACTTTTATTGCATTGACATGAATTACAATTAAAATTTAGATAAGAGGAAAGAGAGACATCTGAATTAAATGAAGACATGATATTTTTGAAGATCGACGATGAAGGATGCCCGAGCCGATGATGCCACTCAGGTATAGTAGTTCTGACACTAGAAAAGGCGATTAGAGGTGACCGAGTGGGGGAGGTCGGCCATTCGTATACACCATCTTTAGTCCGACCTTGCAACAGAGTTGCCCCCGTGCGGAGATCCTTCACATTAAAAGAAGAGGGTAAGAACTCAATGGAAGTGTTATTGGATTTGCAAAATTGAGAAATGGAGATAAGATTATGTTTCATAGTGGGTACATATAAAACATTAGATAAGGTAAAAGAGTGAGTAAGAGTATTAAGAGAGGTAGAACCGTAGTGGGAAATGGGGAGTGCAGTGCCGTCACCGATCATTATTTCATCTGTGCCGTCATAAGGATTGTGGAGAGCAAGGTTGTTGAGATCAGTAGTGACATGATGCGAGGCTCCACTGTCGAGAAGCCAGTTAGGGTTGGATGAATAGGTGGTGGTAGCATTTGCTTGATATTGCCAGGGACTGGGCGTGCGAGGGTTGGACGAGTTGGTCGACCGGGTTGGTGGTTGCGCATCGGGGAAGTGTTGGCGGAAGAGAGGGCATTGGGAGACCACATGGCCTTGAATGCGGCACCATTGGCAACGACCAAGAAAGGGACGAGGAGGATGTCGGTCGGTTCTAGTGTTGGTGGAAGAGTGTCTGGGAAGTTGGGGGTTGGTGGTGGGTGCAAACCGACCGGTCTGGGCAGTGTTATTAGGATGAGGTCGGTTGTAGGTCCGAACATTGGTGGGATGCGCGGATGCCGGGTGGGAAGGGGAGCTGGTCCTGTTGTGGAGAGATAACTCCTTGTTGATGAGTTTTTCATGGAGTTCATCAAAGAGAATAGTGGAATCACGGCCATTGACAGAGTCGATGATGGATTGATAGTTATCGTCAAGTCCGTCAAGCACTTTTTCAATTAGATCTTCATGGTCAAGAGGTTTTCCAAGGGCGGCAAGTTGATCGGCTGTGGTTTTGATGGATTGCATGTATTCGGTAATGGTTTTAGGGCCTTTGGTGATGTGTTTAAGATGATCTTTGAGTTGTTTGATGTGACCCCGAGATGGACGGGCATAGGTGTTGGCAAGGGTTTGCCAGGCTTCATAGGTGGTGGTGGATTGGGTGATGAGAGGAACTAGCGATGGTGATAGGGTGCCGACCAGAGCTGCAAAGATTAGTTTGTCCTGGCGTAGCCAGGTATGATATTCGGGATTTGGAGAAGTGACATTATTGGTGGTGGTGGTACGTGGTGGGGTGTGATGATTTCCATCAATGTGTTTTTGTAAATCATAGCCGATGAGAATGGCTTCAATTTGGGTTTTCCAGGAGAGATAATTCGTTGATGTGAGTTTGATGGAGTTGTGGATGGCAACTATGATCAAAGGTTTTGTAGGTTCTTGGGTGTTGGGGATGACATTTTGGGTACCGTCGGAGGCCATTGGAACAGAGGATGGAGGAAAGTTTGCCAAGTGATGTTGGAAAAAAAAAATTAGAGAAGGGATCTGGGCGCTGATACCATGTAGAAGATTGAAGAGGACAAGTTGAAGAAATATATATTTTCTTAATATTCACAATGCCATTGAGCACTATATATACACATTATTTGAAATTTAAAATAGGAATGAGATTACAATAAAAGGAAGGGATTAATTACTAAATAAATGACATAATTACAAATATTGAGATCCATTGATTTTCTCCCTTCATTCTCTCATCTTGATGGTGTAATCTTATCAGGTATATAGTTGCACTCAAATTTCATATACAAATCCTAATATCATGAGATGTGGCGGTATGGGTGGAAAATGGATGTTACTATGCTACTCTTTTTTCAGTTCAAGTGTTCATCGATCGGGTGGATCTATATGCTCCGGGATGGGGTGAGACGTAGCGCAGTCTAGTTTTGGGTACAAAAGGTCATATCTTCGAATCCAATTTTATTAAACCGGATGGACAACAATGAGTAGGCATAACATCAGTTGATGACCCTTAGGCGATGAATTTTTAAGTGACAATGGTATACCTTATTGATCCATAACTCTATGATTTTGATCACATAGATTTAATTCGTGTATGCTCACAACCACATCCTACATGGGTAAGCTCTTTACTGGGATAAAAATCATTATTTTTAAAATCGGACCGGCCGGTTCAATCGGTCGAACCGAGAATCTGTCGTGAGTCCGGTTTAGTCAAACATAAAAATCGGTAAAAAAAACATGTCAAAATCGGCAAATCGGATCGGACTGATTCACATTTTTTATTTTAAAATCAAAAATTAAAATTTAATATTTTTTTATATAATTTTTAATTAAATAAAATTATTTATGACGTCAGCTGTTTATGTAAGTTTTTTCAAAACAATTCAACAGTCGAAACAATAACCTATTAAATTTTTTTAATTACCAATCCGATTTTGAAAACACTATTAAAAAACAATGAAAAAACTGATAAATGCTCATCTCTAATTTCTAAATACATGGGAGTGAGCTGAATCGGCAACGCTGCCTTTTCTGACCACATGATCTAGCAATGGCATTGGCCATTTATACCCGTCGAGGCCAATTCCCAACATCGAAAATTCAATTTCAAAGACTTGCAAGTAAAACAAACATTTATGTGTGCAATCTGAAAGTACCTACAAGCAATAGCGACAAAGCAATCTCTATACCCAAGAGGGGGGTGAATTGGGTTATCGCTACAAATGCGGAATTATAAAATCTTTACCGATTTTTAGCTCTTATTACCAAGTGGGGACTTAGGGCAATTTTCTCTATTCCAATTAATAGCATATATGCAAGTTTTCTATTTAATATGTATAAGCATAAATAAACTTGCTATAAACAAAAGTATAGGGAAAGAGAAATACGACACCGAGATTTATAGTGGTTCGGCCAAACGTGCCTACGTCCACTCCCTCAAGCCTCGCTTGAAGATTTCCACTAGAATCGAGTTTTCCGTGGTTCACTCGTAACCAAGAGTTTTCCGCAAAGGCACACTCCGAACCTTTTACAACTTTGAGTTTTGTTCGTAGGTGCACTCACAACCTTTACAACTTACCCAACCAAATGGGATTTCACAAACCGCAAGTGTTTTGATAAAGAAGAATTAAAACACACTTGGGCACTCACAAATAATAAGAAGATTGTGTGAGTTGCAAACCCAAGTGATCTAAGCTCACTAAATGTAATGAAGATGTGTGTGAGCTTGTATGAGTGTTTAAGTGCATGAAGGTTTAAGACACTCTTATATTTGCCTTAGAGAATGTATGAAGGTTGTGTATTAAGTCTCTTAACCAAGGCAAATGAGTTGGGGTTCTATTTATAATAAAATGCAAAGCATTCCCCAACTTACAGCGAGACCGGTATGGAAATCGGTATGGAGACCGGCAAGCCGGTCTAGGGCTCCAACGGCTATATTACCGTTGAAAAAGTGTCCGTTAGACCGGTATGGAAACCGGTATGGAGACCGGTATGAGTCTCCCTGGTTCCAGTAAGTGTTCAATATGAAGAGCTTGACCGGTATGGAAACCGGTATGGAGACCGTTTTGGATCTCCCTGGTTTCAGTAACTGCACAATAAAGGCTAGACCGGTATGGAAACCGGTATGGGGACCAGTCTGGAGCTCCCTGGTTTCAATAAGTGCATGTTCCGATGACCAGTCAAGACTGACGACACTTGGTATTTTGGCCATAACTTTCTCTAGAAAATTCCAAATCAAGATCCGTAAATTTCTACATAAACTATACACATATATCTAGCTTCTTTAAAAAAATTCAGCTCCAAAAACATTAATATGAATTTTATGGAAATTTTCTAATGTGACATGTATGCAGAAAACGCACATATGAACATGTTGTAGTAAAATGGCTCTAGCAAAAGTTCTATGCATCGGAATTGTGTTCCGTTTGAACCGTAGCAAACAAGATACACATATCTATCTAACGGTATATCATTTGAAGTTTAATTCAACCGTTTGCTAGTTTTTAGAAGATCATTTACCGATGTACTTGTGCATGAAGTTCATTTTGGTGCAAATAAAATGCAAATGATTCTTTTAGCATTCTAAGCCATTTTAAATGCAAGTGATGCAAAATGTATGATTCCTAAGAGTTTTAGATCACTTGAGTAAACTCACTTACAATTAGAGCACTAAGCTAAGACTTCACATGATTTCTTCAATTATGTGCAAGTCTTCACATTCTCGCTCTTCACCACATATGCTTCGACACTTTTTGTATTGCTTCGTGTTTGCACGTCGAAGTCTTCTTTCTCGCGTTGCATCATCAAAACCAATTACAATCGATTATGCGACCAAGTCGCCAACACAATCAAATTATTAAATTAGTTTATATTTAAAAGGGTATAAAACAGTGGGAAAAAGAAATCCGTGAGGTTATACAATGTTGTAATTAAAGTTGTCAATTTCGAAATTTCAATTAGGTAACCCACTCATTGATAATAAAATAATACTCTTCCAAGGCAACTTTTTTTCCTTTCGGATTAACATTGAAATGTCCATTCATGATTTCGCTTGTAATGTGAATCATTGAAACTTGAATTGGGTCTTCATATCTTGTTCACATGAAGTGAGATCATTTTTTTTTAAAAGATATTGGAAATTTTACCGTCAAATCATCGGATCTGAGCTTAAGCGGAGCAGGTAAAATCTATGATTGTCTTAGATTTTTACAAGAAATACATCTCCTAGATTTAAACCCAATACCTGACAATCAAATTTTAAACTATTTACCATCAAGCCACACATATTAGGACAAGTGAGATGACTTGCACATAACTTAAAAGTTAAAAGCAATGACAATGATGGAATAATTTGGCATAGCCATATGAAAGAGTGGCTTATGAAAATCCAACATTTTTAAGTAAACAAAAGCAGCTTATCTGCATTTGCTAGAGAGATGTGTCAGCTGGCCAATAAATGCAAAAAACCTGATGTGATTTCAAAGGAACGTATGCTCGGTGGCTTCTTTCAAATTTTCATAAGATAATTGTGAAAGTTTCCTAGAAGTTGTTTACATAACGTTGACGGCTGATTTTGGTCTCAGACCAATATGAGAATATTACTCCCGAAACGATCCTCCCTCAATAATGAATTTATTCGGTTAAGAGAGAACCAAAATCAAATTTAGCAAAAAAAAACCTCACGTTTTAAAATGAAGTATTTGTAAAAGCAAAAAGAGAGATAGACAGAGAGAAAATACTTTAAAACGTGATTCTAAATACTTCATTTTAAGAGGGCTTTTACAAATACTTCATTTAAAACGTGCAGCCACTGGCCCACTGCCTCACTTTTGAATTAAAACAAAATTACATGAATAATTTCATTTAAGTCCAAAAATTTATAATATTTTCATAATTTTATAAATTTTTGAAACTTAGGTTTTTGGGCCCCTAATATAGTAGTAATATGTAGACCGGGCCGGCGGTTCGGTTCCGAACCGTCCGGTTCCGGTTCCACTTTGTGTGGAACCAGAACCGAACCGGTTAATTCCGGTTCGGTTCCGGTTCCACACTAAAATGGAACCGGAACCGGAACCGTTCGGTTCCGGTTCCATTCGGTTTTTTTTTTTTTTTTTTTTTACTTTTTTGAAAATAAAACTCAAATTACAAATAATTATATTAAATTATTATTTTTGAAAATAATTACAAATAAAATTACATAATTACAAATAAAATTATGTAAATTACAAATTAAGTTAAATACATTACATAATTACACTAAATTACAAATAAAAATCTTAATTAAAAAATTAAAAAAATATATTATTATATATATACAAACCGGTTCCAACCGGAACCGTACGGTTCCGGTTGGAACCGTTGGAACTGAACAGTTCCAACGGTTCCAACCGGTTCGGCTAGGGGAGGAACCCTAACCGAACCGGTTAGGTTCCGGTTCGGTTCCGGAACCGGAACCGGAACCGGTTGGAACCGGTTCGGTTCCGGTTCGGTTCCGGTTCCGAACCGGAACCTTGGCCGGGTCTACTAATATGAGATACATGGACCTGACATGTCATGAGATCACCAAAAGGTATTTTCGGAGAAAAAATATTATCTGATGCATCCATGGTCACATAGAAAATTTCATTGGTTCCCCGGATAAAGAAAACAAAAGCATCAGATTACCCGCAAATCACTTGACAAGTCCATCTTAATATTTTTTCAGAGGGCTTCTTCTCATTCATGGAAAAGAAAGTAAAAATGATATTTAAAGAGATCAATATTACCTAGGGGTGGGCATCGGATCGGATCCGATCCGATCCGATTTGCAAATCCGAACGAATCCTGTTGGTCCGGTTCGACGAATTTCGGATCGGATCTGATCGGATTTTATCCGATCCGATCGAAATTTTTTTTTTTTAATATGCAAAACGACGTCGTTATATATAAAAAAAAAAAAAAAAAAATCGAATCTGCTCGATTTTTTTGACTCAAACCCACCGAATTCGGATCGGATCGGATCGAGTTCGATTGTTTGATTCGATCCGATCGAATCAAACAATCGTGGGCATTTCGGATCGGATCGGATTCGGATTCGGTCCGATCCGATCCGAATCCGATAATGCCCACCCCTAATATTACCCGAGTTTGTACTAAATAACTTTCACGCTTTATCTAATATGTATCCATACATGTCTTATTTGTTTTTTAATTGTTGATTCAATGCTGAGCATAAATTGTTCGTTCATAGAGAATAAGGGGAAAATAAACAAAGAGTATTTAACCGACTAAGAAAGAGGCCAAGGGGATCATAATTACTAACCCCAAATATAAAGTAAAATATAAGCATGTTTCAAAAGCATATAACTACATCAAATATCTAAATATTCCCCTTATATAAAAGACATAGATCCTTAATAAAGATCAATTTATTTCAGAAAATTAGTATAATATTGAGTTTTATAATTAATAAGATGACCCAACGTACGAGACTTTCCGTTTCGATAAGGAATATTATGTAATAGGTACGCAATCTTATCTCTTTTTTTTTGCAAATAGATTTTTTTGCAATTAATAAAAATACTAATTTATGATCTGTTTGATTCATTTACATTATTAGTCGTGCTCATGATTTTGGTTAAAAATGGATTCGTCACTTTTGTGCATTGCCGACTAGTTGGTTTTATTTGGGCTGCGTTGTTAACACTGTTTTGAAATTCTAAATACACTACACTACTTTTAATTACACCCCGCATTAATTTGTTGGTTAAAAAAGGCCCACGTTTTACGAAATAATAAAATCACTAACTACCGGTCGCACTGTACGGCCCATAAGTTTTCAAATTTTATAAAAAAAAAAATGGTTCATATTGTTTTGGGTCCTAGACCACTCCGAATTATTTTTAAACAGTTTTTAAAAACTGAAAAATTATCAGACGTATAAATCATGATAAAATATAAGATTAGACAAATTACAATATTTCTTTAAATTCATGGATTATTTTTAAAAGAACATTAATAGATTAAATTGAAATATATTAAAAAAAAATACGATATAATTTAAAATTAAATGATCAACGAAACACGGATAATAATTAAAAAAAAAACATAACAAACAACATACCAGATAATAAAATTTAATTCTGATAATTTGCAAATTCCAAATAATTTTGTATCCGCTTACCCCCAAAATTCGAACCCTGATGGTAATTGAAATAGAACTACTTGAAAACCACACGAGTACGCCCCTTTAAGGCGAATTCAGTTCTAATAATTTAAATTTTATATGATAATAGTTAATAAAACAAATTATTAATTGAGATGAAACAAAATATTATTAGATTCAAATCATCAATCCCAATTTCATATATAAAAAAATAAATAAGTATAGTAGTGTAATTAAAATTAAGTCATAAAATTTAAAACGTGTTTTTCACATGTTTTTTTCACTTAAATCATATTGTACTTTCATAACCCTCCCATAAATTTCACTATAGTCCCATTAAGTTTTCAATTTTTTGATCGAAGACCCCTCCGAATATATATCTACCACTAAATGAATTATTTTTAAATAGATTGTTATTACTGAAAAATAATCAGACCTATAAATTATGATAAAATTTAAAATTAGATAAATTATAATATTCTATCAATTCATGAATCGGGTGTTCATATATCGTGTTTCGACCCGTCTTAAATAATATTGTGCTTTCATGACCCGTGACGCTTAGTTATGTGGGCCGGATCATACTTGTATAGACATGTGCTAACCCGAGAACCTCATGGACCGCTCACCCGTTGGCCAAGACGAGCCCTTTTACCGTTATTTTAGCGCCTTCTTGTAGCAGGACAGTGGAAAATAATTCCATCTTACTTGTTGCTGGCCTTTTTTTTTTTTTTTTTTTTTTATTTGTCTTGTTTTTTCGGGTGAGTGTTAAATTAAAAAACAAAGAAACAAATAAATGAAAACCATATAAATTAACAAAGAACACATGATAATAAATGAGTAGATCTAATAAATCCAAAAGAAAAACGACCGACATAATAAACTTTATAATTGATCAAATAATTTAAATCTCATGATATTTTATTCAGCATCTACTGAGCAAATCTCTTACACATCAACTAAGTTGAGCCTTTAACATAAGAAATTGATATTGTTGCTTTTAATAAATCAAGTTAGTTATATTTATTTATATAAGCTTTCGTCTTGGATACCCTGCTAAGAGAGACAGGGTATGTCTAGTAAGTGGAATGCAGACATAAATTTGTTAACATTTAGGATGCGAATGAAATTCAGGGCCAAAAATCTTATATGCTGTTTCTTGGATTCTGTTATTCTAGCACTTGTTTTTTTTTTTCTTTTTTGGTACAGGCATTTTGTAAACGACTCATTCTTGTATCACTGTTAGAAAAATACAAACAGAGCCAGTGCTGTCATTTTAAGTGAAGTTCGTATAAATTTGAACAGTATTTTCTGAATTGGATCGGTAATTGAACTGGCGATACAAAAGATTTTATGAGTCAGTGGATCGGGAACCGGCTGACCAATCCCAAACTGCCCTCGATGTTTTGGATTTCTTCCTAGGTGCAGGCCTGTCCTTCTTCTTGCCTCAAGTCCCTCTTGTTTGCCAAAAATTATATAATGTTTTGGATGTATATGTCATCTCTCTCATAATAGTTGGGTCTCATAACTGTGTGGGACCCAGCTACTGTGAGAGAGATGACATATACACCCAAAACATTATATACCACCTCTTTGTTTACTACCTTGGGAAATCTTTCAGCTTACATACTTTCGTGGTTCGATCGATTGAACCGTTTCGAAAAACCGATAAAATTGACATATGTCATAAATATTTTTATTTAATTAAAAAAACTGAAAAATATTAAATTTTATTTGTTGGTTTTAATTTTTTTTTTAAAAAAAATGAATTAGTCTGGTCCGATTCACCGATTTTTTAGCTATTCAATTTTTATCGATTAACCAAACCAGACTTACGTTCAGCTCAGTCTAGTCTTCAAAACAGTGGTTTTGAAGTCTCAAATTCTTCCTTGAAGGAACCGAAGTTGACAATCATGGCTACTAAGATATGTCTTTTTGGAGTTCAGAATGAACCAACTCTAAACATGATCGTTTAAGGTTTTTATTTTAATATGTATATAAACCACTGATTTAAAATCGGGACAGGCCTAGTCAATCCGACCGGTTGACCCGTGGACCGGTCCTCTTGCTGGTCCGACCGGTTGACCCCCTCCCTTAATCTATTTGTCCAACACTCGGTCGAACCGGTCAAGAGTCAATCAGGTTTTTCACTTTTTTAAAAAAATAATAAAGTTATTAATTTTGATTTTTTTATATTTTTGTGAAATATAATAAAAATATAGTTAAAACACTATTTCATGCCTGATCCCCGATTCTACCCATGTCGGACCTCAAATCTTTAATCCTCTCGCCAAATCGGGTCGATGAATCGATCCGAAATTTAAAACACTTATAAACTAACCCAAAAAATATTTATCCCAATAAAAAACACCAACACAACCTGTTGATGGGTGATTTTCATCCCAGTGGCAGTTTCAGAACAATCATCCCGAGACAATCCTCCTTCAACCTTGAATTTGTTTGGTTATGGGAGACCAAAAGTAAATATAGCGAGAGACAAATCAAAGACAAAATCGACAAAGAGAGTTTAACGTGGTTCGGCGAAGCAAGTCCAGCCTACCTCCACGGGTACAAAGTGGAGGTTGTTTTTATTACCACATCGAGCTCGGCCGACCTATTTCTGGAAGGTTTAAGAAGAAGCCGAGTTGTTTGCTTATGTTTCTTTTTACAAATAGTGCTCTTTTTGTTTACAAATTGGCTATCTCTTACAAATGAGACTAACTTCTCTTTATATACTTAGAGAATTACAACATTATTCTCATGCTACCATGACGCCACCCACGTGATCTCCGGCTGATTGACGGGCTCTCTGCACCAAGACCGCCTTCGCCGAAAGCAAACCTGTCATATGACGGCTTGTCACATCATCCTGTTTTATACACTGCCACACACAACATAATGATGTCTTCCTGTAAAGAGCTCTCAAATCGGGATGTACGTCAGAAGGAAAAAGTCCAAACTACCTCAATCACACGTCGGTCTTCAAGAGATCGGCCAGATGATATTCTAAACAGTAAAAGATATTTTCGACCTAACCCGGAATATCTGAGCCATCCATTTTGTCACATTAGGTGAATCAGAGCTGAACCGAGTTACCGGACTACTGTGGTCGGTCTCGGCTATGATGTTGTTGGCTTCTGCGATCTGTACAATGATATTTTCTCTGGTCGGCCAGATTCGGGAAACTGAGTTCGGACTCTCTTCCTGGCCGAGGAACAAACCAAACCTTCTGAGCATCTGGTCATCAAAAATGGAAAATCTCATCTCTGTCATTGCCGAACTGTTCAAATACTTGTTATAAAAATCACCATCAACATATGTCTCTTAATTCTCGGTTCCAACGAGTGTACGAGTTGGTACCGGGAACTACAAAACCGGAAGTGTGACACCATCCAGCTGGTGGTCGGCTACGGGAGCCATATAAAAAACTACATTGGCTACCAATCAAGTCATCTCTGTCATCTTCATGTGCTCGGCCACTGAGGATTTTGACATCCGTCCAAATGATCTACTGGCTTGAAGCAAATACCTCATTTACCATTCTGATTACCGTTTCTTGGAGACCACGAACCATCATAACTTCTAAACGCCCATCACTTGCCAACTCATTCTTCATACTCTGACTGTAATAAGAAGTTTCGATCCCGATCAATTTGAATCTGGCCACGAGGGGAGTGCTCTGTCCCCGAGCCGATGACAAATGCACTCGGTGAGACATAACCTGACCCCGAGCTGATGAAACACTTGGCTCTGGGGGAATGTTACCTCCCCAGACCAACAAAGATTTGGCCATGGGGGGATGCTCTGTCCCCGTGTCGATCATATGTACTCGATGGGACATAACTAGACCTCAAGTTGAAGAAACACTTGGCTCTGGGGGGAATGTTACCTCCATAGACCAACAAAGATCCGGACATGGGGGAATGTTATGTCCCATTGCCGAACATATGTACTCGATGCGACGTAACCTGATCTCGAGCTGAAGAAACACTTGGATCTGAGGGAATGTTACCTCCCCATACCAACAAAGATTCGGACATGGGGGATTGCTATGTCCTCATGCCGATCACATGTACTCGGTGGGACGTAACTCAACCCCAAGATGAAGAAACATGATAGCCTCGGCGGAACTAATCCAGCCCCGAGCTGGTGAAACATAATAGCCTCGGTGGAACAAATCCAGCCTCGAGCTAGTGGAACATAATAGCCTCGGTGGAACTAATCCAGCCCCGAGCTAGTGGAACATAATAGCCTCGGTGGAACTAATCCAGCCCCGAGCTAGTGAAACATATAGCCTCAGCGGAACTAATTCAGCCCCGAGCTTGTGAAACATAATAGTCTCGGCAGAACTTGTTGGATAATATGACCCATAGCGTCACTATTTGCACAGATCATTGTGTTGTTGTAGCAAATTAACTATGTAATAAGGAAATTGCACTCTCATCATTTGTGATTAGATCACCATAGAACATCATTCGTGTTTCACCGATGGTACGGGAAACAGCTTCGCTCTGGATAGACCCTTCGGAATCCCATTGGTATTATGACTAGGTGTCTATGGGAGGCCGAAATCAAGGTAGGTGTGTATAGTCTTAACCTGAGACTTACATCGCTAATACTTACGACAATCGGTAAACTTTGGTTTTGGTGGTGGGGGATCTTAACTGGTTCTGTGTTCACCTCTTCTGGGTTTATCAGAGAATCGTAGTGTATTGGATGTGATGTCAAGACGGAAGTGTCACTCCAGTCATAATGGAGATGATGTCACGCAGGATACGGTATTAGTGCTCTTAAAGTGATGCGCATCCAATCGTGATATTATGACCAGGTCATGAATATCCGATTATAGAGACTAATTACCAGACATCTGATATGTGTTTCGGACGGGGCAGACACTTATCCAGCCCCAGCCCTAGCACGTGACTATCCGATACTGGGCCGATACGCACAATACAATCGTATACTACGCTTGATATAGATCTTAAATATTCTTAAAAGGATATGTCCGGAGAATTGGGATGACTTGGTGCTTTGCTAGGAGTTGACCTTGTCTCGTAAATCGGTAGAACGTAGTACTTGGTACGTACGTGATTCGGATACTCCGACGACCGTATTTACTGCCAACTTATCCGGAGATCTCATGGGTCGCTTCCCGATAATCCACCGATGACGCACAACTCGCACTCTTGAATAATCTGGGATTATACAGAAGAGAGAGAAAATTAATCTAGGATTAATTACGGAGATATTTTATCTAAGATAAAATATCGTCTAGAGAGAGATAACGATTAATTTGAATTAATCGGTAAATTAATATATTCGATATATTAAACGAAATAAGATTTCGACGCGGAATTAAAATTAGATTTTAATTCGGGCAAACGAGTTAATTTAGAATTAATTCGTTAGCGACGTAAATAATAATTTCGCTAGGCGCAATTATTTATTTAAATTCGATTTAATTAACGTCGCGACGTAAGCTCGGTATTTCGGAAATATCGAACCCGAACGCGTGAGTGCACGTGGGCCCACTTTCATTTGGAAACTTGTGGGGCCCACATGACACATGTCATATTATGCATTATTTAATTCTAATGCATTGCATGTAGATAGTGTACATTGCACTCAATGTCATTGCATGGAAATTGAGTGTTTGACACTCTAATCCATTGCATGATTTGTGTCATAAATTTATTATTAATTTAATGAATATTATGGCATAAATATAAATTGATTTTTGGTAAATCATTTTTAACTTAACACAAAACTTCTTCTCTCTCATTTTCTCTCTTCTCTCACGCCCAAAGCTTGAAATGGGGACTGGTTTTGAACCAGAAAAACGTGACACAAAAGGGAAGCAAGGGTTGGGTTTTCATGGTGAAAATCGCAAGTGCTAGCACACTACGAGTCTTGCGAAGGTGGTAGGGAGGTTCACCCATGAGGCGGGATTCATCCGACGGAGTTTGGAGCTTCGTTTTGAGACCCGAAACTGCCAAGACAATGAGCATGGACTGCTGCAGTGGGCTTACAAAGGCAGTGCATTTTTGGGCATGATTCGTCTTCAAATCGACATAACCGATCAATGTAAGTATTCTGCTATCTTCGTTGGTGTATTCACGCATGTTTTCATGTCTTGTTTGATCTTGGGACCTTAGAATAAACCAACAATGGCATCAAGAGCTAATGTTGCAAGCATGAAAAATGTAGGGCTTAAAATTTGGGTAAATGTTTGTTGAGCATGATTTGAATAAATTGTTTGTTTGAGTATGTTTATAACATGTTTAAATTCATTTTGGTTGGACTAATTTGTTGAAAATTGATTTGGAATAATTTTCCCCAAAATATTGATGTTGGCCGAATGTAAAGTCATATTGGAGTTCTTGGAATTTTTTCATTTTAATTCATTGGATGAGTTATAATGATAAAGGATGATGTTAATTTGAAGTCAATTTGATTGAATTTTGAGTTGAACAAAAATCCCCTATTTGCTTCACCTTGGCCGAATATAATAGCCCTTTAATGTCTTGGTAATTTTTGATTTTGTGACATTGGATGTGTATAAAATCAAATCGGATGGTGATTTGATGTCGATTGTAGGTTCGATTGGATCGAAACCAAATCGGACACAAAATCCCTCCTTGGCCGAGAGCATGAAAGCATGTAAATGGGTTTGATTTTTCATTATGTGTGTTTGACATGTAATAATGAATTAAGTATGATTAATTGGACTAATTTAGTGTTTTGGAAATGTTGATTTAGTTGATTAATCATATAATGCACTTTTGGTAATTAAATTGTGAAAATTGGATTTTTGGATTTAATTAATTGGGCCTAATTTTGGAAATTAGAATTTATTGTTGTAATTGGGCCTTTTGGGCTTGATTTATCAAGTTTGGTTTAGGCCAAGTGGATTGGATCCAATTGGGCCCAAAACCTTAACCATAAAGCCCAATTGCGGCTAATGAACCTTTAATGTTCAATTGGGGCTAATGGGCCAAGATTGATTTATGGGCTTATGGGGTAAATCCCGGATTGGACTTTGGTTATCGGTTTGACCCGAGTTGACCAAAAGTCCACGCCTTAAGAAATCAATCAAAAGCCCATTGGACTTTAATTGAATTGACGTTGGACGTTAATCGGTCTTTGAGACGCGTTACGATTAGATTTGAAATTTAAATCGTAAAAGGTTTATTAAATAAAAGTGTAATATTTAATTTGGAATTGAATAGTGAATTAGTATTAAATACATGTTAAATTAGATTTAATGATGTAGTTTAATTTAATTCATGAATTCGTACTTTAAGTACTTATTCGCAAAAACGAGTTTGACTCGAACAAAATCAAATCGTTGTTTGAACATTGGATGATCACTTAATTATCAGATTAATTAATTTGATTGATTGATTGATAGCATGCTTATGTGTGTGAATACGTGGTTGTGTTGAATGAATATGTATATCGGATGGATATTAGTCGGGTGGGCAATTTTAGAAATTGTTATAATAAATTCGAATTATTAAATTGGACCTGCGTGTCCAGCCTTATCACCTTCTTTCTCTTTGTATTCTCTTCTCACCTATTCCCCTCTATGTATATGAGGTTTCTTTAGAAAGTGTAGTGTAACGGGTAGAAGTAGTACAAGTGCTAGCTTGAGTGAGAAAGGGAGAGATTTGATCTAGGATCAATGTGTTAAGTATCCATCCGCATATCATTATTATTTTATTTCATACTCGCTTTATTATGTATTTAGAATGCATGTTTAAGGGTGTATGATGATGAGACCTTAACAAAGATAATTAAATTGGTAGCCAATTTGCACGCGAAAATCCCTCAATCTATATTAAGCAAATATCCTTCCATTGAATGATTCTTGTTCAAGATCTGAAGTTGGCATTGGTTTGTTTTTGACCAAAGTCAAGACCTTTGTCAATCAAGGATGTACTTGAATATGAGAGAATTTTGTTGCATATCGGTGTCTTGTCCAAATCGTGATTTTTATTGGCCAAAGTCAGATCACTTTTTGTCCAATGACATTGATTACGAAACTTTCCTCGTCAGTGGGTCCTGCTTAACTGGAATCATTAGGTTTGTTTTTGGCCAAAGCCAAGGCCTAGATGATTCGGAGGATATGGTTAGGAAAATGTATTGGATACATTGACATTATACATATGTTTCGGACTTGGATGTCCACCTAACCGGATCTAGGAATTGGATGAGATCCATTGATCTGTGAGATCTACCTAGTTAAATAGCATACAGCTTTTTATTGACCAAAGTCAGGGTTGTGTGTTATTTAATAGGATCCTAGCCCACTAGGAAACGCGGTTTCCCGAGTACTCCACAGAGGGTTAGAGGCTCGACGAAAAATAGTGGGAGGCAAGTATTGAATTTGCAACATTCGTTCGAATACTCGCTAAACACGCTCATTTTTATTTTACTCGTCATATTTATTAAAAGTATTAGTTGGACTAATATTTTATGTTGTTTTAAATTATATATATAGTTGGACTATATACAAACTCATTCAATATATAGTTGATTTTATAATTGGATTATAGTAATCAATATAATTGAATTAAATGATAGTTGATTTTATAATGGGATTATAGTAATCATATTAAAATTATAGTTGATTAAATAATTGGATTATTGTAATCATTATAATAAATAGTACCTTAATAATTTGATTAAATAGTTGGACTATTAAAATCAAGTAAAGAATTGAAAAGGTTGAATATTTAAAATATATAATCCTTGGATTAACTGTTTTAAATGATTTAATTTTCAATTGGGAATTAATAATAGGTTAATTTATTTGATAAAATAACTTATTATTACTAAGCCCATAATTAAGCAAATAGTAGAGCATAAAGTCTTTGGAAGATTTATGTGATGATGACTTTAGTGCTTAATTAATATACTTACAATAAATCTATCTTTAGATTTAAAAGTATTAAAATTGCAATTAATAATTCTTGGAGAATTAATTGACTATTCTAGTGGAGAAAAGTCAAAGTTTGCAATTGGGCATGTAGCACAAGGTGCATATCATTTCGATATTCTAAAACCCAAGGCTTGGCCAAAGGTTTGTGAAATATTGAAAAGATAATTGACATATCTCAAAGTGACTACCATTTGGATATGGAAGACACGAAGGAATTAAAGAAAGGGCGATGCTCTAACTTTAAAAATATTTGTCAAAGTTATGTTCACAACTAGTATTAAAATTAGATTTTAAATACTTAGTGTGGTACATAAAATATATGTATTGACGTTCAGAATCCGCTGTAAGCTGGATACTGGCTTGAAGCCGAGATTTCTCTGCAAATCGGAAAACGGGACGAAAGTCGCTGTTTCGACCGCAGATACCTAAGTTTAGGAACTACCCTTTGGGTATGTACTTAAATTAGGAAATGTTATAATGTAACTAGTTTAACTAGAGACATTATCTCTATATCAGTGTTTAATCCATTGCGGATAAAACCTTTATATTTTAGAACACTAAAGTGTTTCATTATATAAAGATGATACTGAGATAAATACATTGGATGTAAATAACAGAATTTATATTTTGAATATAAATAAAATCTCAAACATATAAAATGACAAATAAATAGCTCAAATTGATTTGATCAATAGAGACTTATTTGTGGCATTGTTGTCTAGGACACAATTAAAGAAGACTCGTATATCCACACTTTTTAAGAGTGGGTACTAGGACTGATTTGACTATTCAAATAAGGTCTACGAATCTAGTTTTTTAGGTTAAAAACCTAAAATACTATTTACTTGGTAATAGTAAAAGGGCCACCAATGTTAGCCCTATTCATGGTGAAGTAAGTGGGCCCATATCTAGCTAGGCTAGATGTGAACATGTATATTTCGTGACCTTAACGAATGTGACATCACGTTGTGGTTATGTGTTTCTTTTGAAGAACACAGATCGGAAACTTTAGAGTTTCGACACGAAGTAGACAAACAGATCGGCTGTAGTATTATTCCGCCACGGTAAAACCGTAATGGAAAATACTTAAGCAGTAAGTTTCATACGTACATGAAAGAGTACGGTATTCTTTCAGATGAGGACTCCTCCCGAGACACGTCAGTTAGACGGTGTGTCCGAACCAAAAACCGAATTTTTGTTGGACATGATAAGGTTTATCACGAGTCGCTCTGAGCTACTATTTCCTTCAACAGGATATGTATTAACAGTGCAAAACTTATTTAGAATAAGGTTCCATGTAAATCTGTTTGACAGATATCGTATAGGATATGAACGGGAAAGAAACCAGGTTTCTCATTCCTGATAATTTGGGAATGCCAGGCATAACGTTTGGTTAATACCAAACTAAGAACCCAAATTGGATTAGTGCCAATATAGGTTATCCTAAGGGAAACCATAAGTATAGTACTTATAAATCCCACATGAGAACAATGTGATTGTTGCTCACCATGCGGTTTTCCTAAGAGGAATACCGATATGCAGTGGTGTAGGCACTGCATTTTTACACATAAACCCGATGAGGAGTCTTATTTGAAGACAACTACCTTTTGAGTCACGGATGCCGCGGGAAACGGATATCGGAAGGGGAAATTCAGAATAAGCAAGCTCACTGTCTTCGTTGGTGCTGCGTTCGTTACTTCGTTCGAACGGGAAACAGATTGCGGGCGTTCGTGTAGCGTTCGAGGGAGCGTTCGAACGGTGTCGGTAATTCTGGTTTTGCTGCTAGCCTCACACCCAGCCCATTTAGCTCCCCAAAGCCCATAAAACACATCCCAAATTAAATAATTAAATATTAAATTAAATATTAAACATTAAATAAAACATTTAATCATTTACCAATTAAAATAAACAATTACCAACTTAAACTAAAATCATGCCTAATTAAACAAATCACATACTAAATCAAAATACAATCATACCAAATTAAAATCAATCATAACCAATTAAAGCCAATCATATATTTGACTTCCTAATCTAATAAGATACTTAGCAATATAAAATATTTGTATTCCTAAACCAACACAAACTAAATATTACAACTTCCTAAAGTAAAATATTTTGTCCCCCCCTCAATTCTTTGATTTCCTTGTTTAAAACTAAATCATATCCTAATTTAATGCACAAATCCCTTCCCTTGTAAACCCTAGCCATTCTCTATATAAACAACCCCTAACCAAGGCCATTCCTCTCGGTGACACAACACAATTCACACTCAAGCTCTCTCAAAATTTCTCTAGACTCTCTCTACACACCCAAAACATCCAAGAGAAAACACTTCATACACACACAAAAAGAAAACAAAGAAACCACCACAAGACCACCCTCCATAGCCGAACCCAACTCACCCATAGCCGAATTCTAAAACACGCCAAAACAACCTCCTAGATTACCTTAAAACAGTAGCCCAAAATCCTTAAAAAAACAGTAACTTAGAAAACTACATAGATAATCTTAAAAATAATCACTTTTAATTGCACTAAGAACCCACACAACTTGGAATAGTTCTTTGAAAACATTAAAACAGGTAGCCCGTGCAGTGAGCAGCAAAACAGGAGCCGAATAGGAGCAGAACGGAGTTCGAACAATAAGCAAAGCAGCGAAGCAGTGAGCTAGGACGTTGAACCAGGGACCAGAAAAGTTGCGGAGCTTTACCCCCCTTTCGATCTTCGTGGAACGTGAGTCCGAGAGACGGCTTAAAAGGTTAGACCTGAGGGTATCTTTCACACTTGTTTTCCTTTTCCGCATTATTTATTAAGTATTTCGTGTATGATTGTAATGTTGAAATGTGTGTTGTGATTTTTGAGTATGTAAATATGCATGAATTATGAGATGTAATATGTTGTGGGCATTAGATGAATGAGAGATGTGTCAACTCTCGCGGTATATCGGATGGAAACCCGGACATAAATTTCATAGCCGATTCCGAATGGACGGTAATATGATCTGTACTCGGGCCACAACTCCACGTACCGCTTGAGTAAACGGCACCATCTCTCTTTCGTTGTGTTGCTTTTCGTTTATTTAGTTTTCTCTTGAATTCAATATATTGTTTATTTTTGTATGATTCAACCAAGCGCATGGGCTTAGTGAGTTAGTCCAAAGGTCCTCCATTTGTGAGACAAAGAGCTGAAAAGGCCACCTTCGTGACACTACTTCGCCGCGCCGGTTGATGTATGTTCGGTTGGACGCAAGATACGTTCAATCGAGCATACTTAGTTTGATATTATTATCTTTATTTTCGTATGTATAAGTCAATCGAGCGCATGGGCTTAGTAAGTGTGTTGTGAGATCCCCTATGGGGAGGGGCTAAAAGCCCTTTACCACGATGCTTTGCTGCGCCGGTTGACGTGTGTTCGGATTGGATGTAAGATGCGTTCAATCGGGCATACTTGGTTGATATGATTGGTTCTATTCTTGCATGTGTGATATGACGCGCATGGGCTTAGCATGTTGGTCTAAAGGTCCTCTCTTCGAGAGATCAAGAGCCCCAAAATGTCACCTTTACGCAGTGCTTCGCCGCGCCCTTTTATTTTCTGTTTATGTATTGCATCAGGTCCGTGTCCGTTCGAACGCGTTCACGAACGCAACTCGAACGCGCATGTGTTTTTGCCTTATTATGTGTCAGGTCTCGTATCCGTTCGAACGCGTTAACAAACGCCATACGAACGTGAGCTTTCTGTCTCATCTCTCCGTTCGAACGCGTTTACGAACGCTACTCGAACGTGAGCATTCTGTTTCATTTCCGTTCGAACGCGTTTACGAACGCTACTCGAACGTGAGCATTCTGTTTCATTTCCGTTCGAACGCGTTTACGAACGCTACACGAACGCACACACACTGAACTGAGTCTGTCTTATTATATTCATGCATATTGCCTATTAGTTGATCTTTCTTATGCAAATGTGTCACAATTCGTATGCTTATGTCATGATAACATTTGAGCATTATTTCTTGCGGTATATAGGATGGAAACCCAGACGTAAATTCCGTAGCCGATTCCGAATGGACGGTAGTGCGGTCTGTACTTGGGCTACAATTCCACGTACCACTTGAAAAGTGCCCATATGTGTGCTTGTATGCTTACCATGTGTGCTTGTATGGTTAATATGTGCGCTTGTGTTTTTTCCTGAATGTGATATGCAAGTAAAGTTGTATGCTAGTTGCTATCTTGATATATGTTTAGCATGCAAATTTAAATGTAAGATATATGTGAAATGCGTACATGAGTTTTATTTTACACATGAGAATTTAGAAGCATGATACTATTGGAAATAAGTGTTACTTAAGCTTAGTTAAATTATTACATGAATCCTTTCATTACAAGTGACATAAGTAAGGGACCATTCCGAACCCAACGGTTTGAGGTCTTCCCTTGCGAGGGGTGAGTGCGGCCTTAAATCTTTGTCCCGGTTCACACCGGGTGGCGACTCCATGTTATGTAATCCTTCCCAACTAGGCCGCGAGCCTAGGAACGGCGTCGCCCAGGTCCTGTGTTCCCACAAGTGGTCAGTGGGAGGATAGTGATACTCGATGAAAATCGGAGTAATACTATTCAAAGCACGAAGTCCTTATGGAACACAAATAGCTCATCAATGATGAATCTATACCATTAATCTTCAAATACACAAGAAACCGCGTAGATCATAGAGAGTCAGAAAACAACCTGGGGTATGGGTTTCTGATCTCACCTAATAAAGATTTTAATCTTTTAAGGTACACCAACTGATTACGTATGAGGTAGTGATACAAGGTATCAACTCCCTATTATGGCAAAGTGCCATGAGTCCAAAATGGATTCCATGTTTAACAACTATTTTGAAGATGCTTGTTGATAACTGTATATTTCATTTATGAAATATGTCAGTTACAAATCAAAATCGCTTTCCTGAAAAGGAAACCTTTTGGAGGATGTTTACAACATCCTGACGATTTTGTATAACCGACAAACAAGGTTTGCGGGTTATTCGATCCATGTTTGGATCAATGCAAGCATAAGGTTCTTGGAACTGACGTTTTGAAATAATCATAATGGTTTATGATTTAACTCAAAACGAAATAATTCTTGTGTATATAAGGAGGTTAGTGGAGAGGGCACTGACAATGAAATTCCCATAAAACAATTGGTGAAAGCTTGGCTTTCATGGATATTCTTTCAATAGAAATTCTCCGTAGAATTCTGGGGAGTAACAACTTTATTCAAGGAATAAAGATCTACTGGGATAGATTTGGAGTTGTTAACACTCTCTGGGAAATTGTACATTTAAAATGTACTTGTATTGGTGTCTCATACGCTTCGAGCATATGGAGTCACAATCAGGTCAATCCAAGTGATAGTCACTGGATTGAATTTAAGGACATCTGTTAGTATCTTAGAGAACTAAAGATGTTGTCTTAAACTATGGAGAAGGAGAACTTGAAGTGACTGGGATCACTACTGCAAGTTTCTGAACAATTAAATACTGCGGTACTATAAAGTTTGAATAACGGGACAGTGAGCTGGAAATCTTCCAAGCAAGATAACTGTTGCCGAATAAACAACAAATGCGGATTATTGCTGCAGCTGAGGCAGCAATAGAAGCCATTTGGATCAAAAATAAATCTAATTAGATTAGATATAGTTCTGTTAGCAGCTGAGCTAGGCGTCAGCACAAGCTAAGGAATTAAAGGTCTCATCGACGATCCAGATATATACTTCTATATCATCTTATTCGTTCGGATCATACATCGTGGCGATGTGATGATCGTGTAAATCGCGTCAGATGATAATTAAGCAAATCCGCTGACGAAAACCTTTCCTCAGCAATTTGAGCGAATTGTACATAGTTCGGGTGTTAGACACTCGAGTGACTGGCTATGTGCCAAGTGGGAGATTGTTGGATAATATGACCCATAGCGTCACTATTTGCATAGATCATTGTGTTGTTGTAGCAAATTAACTATGTAATAAGGAAATTGCACTCTCATCATTTGTGATTAGATCACCATAGATATATAATGAAGAGAGGTCCCTATGATTAGTTCCTGGATTGAGATGATATGAGACAGTATCAGTCCACGAAGGATTAATCATTAAATATCCCTAGCCGTAGTATTATCGAGACTGGACATCGATAATGCGGAATAGGCTAGTATTGCACTTGTGCGCGTTGTGAGGGCACAACGGCATAGTTCTCATATATATAAGTATTGGATACTTGTGCAAGTGCGATAGGAGGTCGTGTTTCACCGATGGTACGGGAAACAGCTTCGCTCTGGATAGACCCTTCGGAATCCCATTGGTATTATGACTAGGTGTCTATGGGAGGCCGAAATCAAGGTAGGTGTGTATAGTCTTAACCTGAGACTTACATCGCTAATACTTACGACAATCGGTAAACTTTGGTTTTGGTGGTGGGGGATCTTAACTGGTTCTGTGTTCACCTCTTCTGGGTTTATCAGAGAATCGTAGTGTATTGGATGTGATGTCAAGACGGAAGTGTCACTCCAGTCATAATGGAGATGATGTCACACAGGATACGGTATTAGTGCTCTTAAAGTGATGCGCATCCAATCGTGATATTATGACCAGGTCATGAATATCCGATTATAGAGACTAATTACCAGACATCCGATATGTGTTTCGGACGGGGCAGACACTTATCCAGCCCCAGCCCTAGCACGTGACTATCCGATATTGGGCCGATACGCACAATACAATTGTATACTACGCTTGATATAGATCTTAAATATTCTTAAAAGGATATGTCCGGAGAAATGGGATGACTTGATGCTTTGCTAGGAGTTGACCTTGTCTCGTAAATCGGTAGAACGTAGTACTTGGTACGTACGTGATTCGGATACTCCGACGACCGTATTTACTGCCAACTTATCCGGAGATCTCATGGGTCGCTTCCCGATAATCCACCGATGACGCACAACTCGCACTCTTGAATAATCTGGGATTATACAGAAGAGAGAGAAAATTAATCTAGGATTAATTACGGAGATATTTTATCTAAGATAAAATATCGTCTAGAGAGAGATAACGATTAATTTGGAATTAATCGGTAAATTAATATATTCGATATATTAAACGAAATAAGATTTCGACGCGGAATTAAAATTAGATTTTAATTCGGGCAAAAGAGTTATTTAGAATTAATTCGTTAGCGACGTAAATAATAATTTCGCTAGGCGCAATTATTTATTTAATTCGATTTAATTAACGTTGCGACGTAAGCTCGGTATTTCGGAAATATCGAACCCGAACGCGTGAGTGCACGTGGGCCCACTTTCATTTGGAAACTTGTGGGGCCCACATGACACATGTCATATTATGCATTATTTAATTCTAATGCATTGCATGTAGATAGTGTACATTGCACTCAATGTCATTGCATGGAAATTGAGTGTTTGACACTCTAAGCCATTGCATGATTTGTGTCATAATTTATTATTAATTTAATGAATATTATGACATAATATAAATTGATTTTTGGTAAATCATTTTTAACTTAACACAAAACTTCTCTCTCTCTTTTCTCTCTTCTCTCACGCCCAAAGCTTGAAATGGGGACTGGTTTTGAACCAGAAAAACGTGACACAAAAGGGAAGCAAGGGTTGGGTTTTCATGGTGAAAACCGCAAGTGCTAGCACACTACGAGTCTTGCGAAGGTGGTAGGGAGGTTCACCCATGAGGCGGGATTCATCCGACGGAGTTTGGAGCTTCGTTTTGAGACCCGAAACTGCCAAGACAGTGAGCATGGACTGCTGCAGTGGGCTTACAAAGGCAGTGCGTTTTTGGGCATGATTCGTCTTCAAATCGACATAACCGATCAATGTAAGTATTCCGCTATCTTCGTTGGTGTATTCACGCATGTTTTCATGTCTTGTTTGATCTTGGGACCTTAGAATAAACCAACAGAACTAATCTAGCCCCGAGCTGGTGGAACATATGAGACTTAATCATGAGGGAATAATTTCAACCTCTGAGGCTCTGCGGATCCCGGCACAGGCATCCTATTGTCGGGCATTAGCAAAAACAAAAAGTGGAAACAAGACTAAGTTAGCACAACGAATGTGACTAAGCACATACTCCACACAGACCCGAAAAGATAACAACTCGGGTGCCCCAAGGCAGCGTCCTGCCTGGTGCCTCCCAAAACACAATTATGAACCTTACAATTCCATATCCCGGCTAGCCGGGCTACGGATTGGTGAGCGGCCGAGCCATGATGGCAGAAACCTACTCATGTTGGACAGCTCTGGAGTCTGCAAATGCTACGAGGGCAGAAACCTCCTCATGTTATGCTTCTTCTGATCTGACACAGTTAGGCAGATACCCAACGGGGGGAAGAAACCTCTCCGTGTGCGCCATCCCAAGTGTTTCTTAACGGGACTCACCAGCCAACTCGCATGAGAATAAACCTCTATGGGTCCGGTTTGCCCGAGGTCACAATGGTTATGGAGGCTCTTCGGCCGTCCCCATACCATGTGCCATGATGGTTCTCAAAGGGATTCACCAGCCAACTCGCAGGGGAAGAAACCTCCATAGATCCAGTTTATCCGAGCTATTCCTCAAAAATACGAGTCATGGGGTAGTAACGCTCCAGCCTCAGGGGTTTGATAATGACACCCGGGATTGGCGTACCACGATCTTGGTGTCCTTCCTAACTACTGATCACCCCTTCGTACCGAGCACATCCCAAGAATATTGAACATAGCTTTCGCATTCAATTAACAAACAAATAAAAATGGACAAGTTCTTTAATTCAAAAGATAAAGTTTTATTCATATTCAAGGGACTTGCTGCCATTCTTACAAATTTTTGCGGGTCATTTTAAGAGAGACTTCTACAATCGTTTCTGATTCGTGTCTTGTAGTATGACATATCTTATAGTCTGAGCTTGACTCTGAAAGCTCCAGACCGTGTTGACAGGAAGTCCCCGACCGGGCCTTCCAAAATCATTTCCGAGCAAATCCGGGAGTCCAATCGGGATCTTCTGTTCTGACACATTGTGGCCTGCCCCGTGGGCTTTTTCTCATTTTCTCTCATTCAGGGAGGCCATTGCGCTGAACGGAGAGGCCCTGACGGATGTTGATCTTGTGCCATTGGCCTACTGGTTCCCTGGTCGATCGTTTAGCACTACCTCCGCCGTGAAACTGAGGACCTGGCAGGCCGAACAAGCGTAGAACCTTCTCTTGGAGGAGCTTGTCAGCTACGACTCGACAAATGTCACCCATTTTTGACGTTACATTTCATTCTACAACTCAGTCCTAATGGGTGATCGTTGACCATCCTTTTTACATTTCATTCTACAACTCAATAAGGAGAGCTATTACTTTCCCCATCTGTCCCACTATCGTCAATCTCCCTCTCTTATGCGATCTCTTTCCTCTTTCCACTCGAATCAACCTTCGCCCATTTTATTCCCCTCATATCTGGTCTTCCTTTCGCTTTCCCAAACCACTCTGCTGCTGATCTCTCCAATGACTCATGGCTTCCACCTTCCGCCATCGTCTCACTACGCAAGTTGCTTTTTGTTCTTTCCCCACAGACGGTGCCATCTGTTGACGGGTGATTTTCGTCCCATAGGCAGTTTCAGAACAATCATCCCGAGACAATCTCCATTCAACCTTGAACTTGTTTGGTTATGAGAGACCAAAAGTAAACGTAGCGAAAGAAAAATAAAAGACAAGATCGACAAAGAGAGTTTAACGGGGTTCGGCGAAGCAAGTCCAGCCTACGTCCACGGGCACAAAGTGGAGGTTGTTTTTATTACCACATCGAGCTCGACCGACCTATTTCTGGAAGGTTTAAGAATAAGCCGAGTTGTTTGCTTATGTTTCTTTTTACAAATAGTGCTCTTTTTGTTTACAAATTTGGCTATCACTTACAAATGAGACTAATTTCTCTTTATATACTTAGAGAATTACAACATTATTCTCATGCTACCATGACGCCACCCACGTGATCTCCGGCTGATTGACGGGCTCTCTGCACCAAGACCGCCTTCGCCGAAAGCAAACCTGTCATATGACGGCTTGTCACATCATCCTGTTTTATACACTGCCACACGCAACATAATGATGTCTTCCCGTAATGAGCTCTCAAATTGTGATGTATGTCAGCAGGAAAAAGTCCAACTACCTCAGTCACACGTCGGTCTTCAAGAGATCGGCCAGATGATATTCTAAACAGTAAAAGATATTGTCGACCTGACCCGGAATATCCGAGACATCCATTTCATCACATGAGGTGAATCAGAGCTGAACCGAGTTACCGGACTATTGTGGTCGGTCTCGACTATGATGTTGTCAGCTTCTGTGATCTGTACAATGATATTTTCTCTGGTCGGCCAGATCCGGGAAATTGAGTCCGGACTCTCTTCCTGGCCGAGGAACAAACCAAACATTCTGAGCATCTGGTCCTCCAAAAGGAAAATCTCATCTCTGCCATTGCCGAACTGTTCAAATACTTGTTATAAAAATCACCATCAACACAACCTAATTAAGTTCGAGTTAAATTAAATGGAGTTTGATTCAATTTCATAGTTAAGCCTGTATTTCGACAAATAGATTATGTATTAGTCTTCCATGCAACTCAAATATCATATATCAAAGCATAATTTGAAGAAACTTCCTGTAATCAAAACAAGCACGGGCAACTAATTATCATTATTTTTTAAAAGAAAAAAGATTAGGGCCGTAATAAAAATGAGTAATGATATATATACTTAAAGTTTTACTTATAGTTTTTACATCACTCTCACTGTAGCTACATTGAGCTACAATAATTCACTGTAGCTACAATAATTCACTGTAACTACAGTGAGATGGGTGTAAAAACTTTAAGTATGTTTATCATCTTTGGTAATAAAAAAGCCATTTATACTGGAGAATTATTCAAATTTTTTTTTTATATAAATATTTTGGGCTGATTGAGTTCGATCAACCCGAATTTATGAGGCCAATCCGTCAAAATCCCGAATGCTACTATTAATATGCAATAACAAAAAATATATATATATATATATTTTTCCCTTCCATTGTACCCTCTAAGTTGAAAGCTAAGATGAGAAGAGAATTAGAATATCTCCCATTAATATTCCGGCCAAGTATCAACTTATATTAATGTACTATGAGGGGCACTCTTCTCCCCTCCCCTGATACATCTCCCTTCCCTTATCCCATTTGCATTTCCGAAAATACCCACTCCTTTTGCCAAAAATTAACTTCCCCAATAAACCAAATATACCCTAATTATATATATACTTATTTTTTTATTAATTATTTTTTAAAATTTTATATTTTTTTACTCTTTATATTATATATATATATTATTTTTTTAATAAATATTATAAAATTCATATTTATTGTTATTTATTCTGTATTCATTTATTCATTTAATTTTTGTGATTCTTTTTTAATTTATTTAACACTACTTTTAATAAAGTAATTTTATTTATTTTTTTTTTTAAAAAAAGTAAAAGTAGATATGGCTACTAATTTACGAAAATAAATAAGACAAATAATTTTTAATAAATATATTAGATTTATTAAACAAATAGACTATCAAAAAAAAATTATTTTATAAATTAATTTTATTTGGTAAAATTATATTTTTTATACATAAGCAGTGTTAATTAAATTAAAAATGAATCAATAAAAATTAAATGAATAAATGCGGAATTTGTAATATTTATTAACAAAAATGAAAAAATGAAAAAAATAAAAAATAAATTAATAAAATGACAAAATGAGTTATAATTAATATATATTTATTTTTAAATTAATATATATATATATATATATATATATATATATATATATATATATATATATAATTTTTGGCAAAGAGAATTATAACAATTGGGGGAGTAATTATCAACAAATGGAGGGTTATGTACTATTAACTATTGCAGTGATCGGTATAGAGCAAATAGGCTAATTATTGTTCAAACGGTCATGTCTGATACATAAATTAAACCAGGACAATTTAGTTGTTCCAACAAACCAACAATATCAATATTGAGAAAGGAAAAAAAAAAATTAGCAACTAATGTAGGGCACGTAATAATTAAATGTGTCCACTGATACAAAAGTTAATTTTTAATGAGTAGTGATATTTATATAAAAGTGAGATAACAAATTGATCCTCAAATGACATGGTTTGGTGATGTAGTGTTCATGATCTCATCTTGAAGTTTTGAGTTCGAATCCAGTGAGTGTGTTTCTTGTAAGAACTTTGGACAACCAGAGGTTTTACCTGCTCCGCTTAAGCTCGTAATACGTGGTTTGGCAGTGTGATTTCCAACGAAATTTTTTTTTTTTTTTTTAAAAAAAGAAGATAAAAATGACAAAATTTAATCACAAAATATCATTACTTTCTAACTTAAAAATATTAGTATCAGTACTTTGTGATTGATTTTGTCATTGAAGGCGAGAAAAAATTATCAGAACGTACATTCAATATGCTCGATATGACGATTCAGAGTCCAATGATGATTTGTGTCTTGCTTTGGAAGCTCACTATGAGTCTATGATCAACTTTCAAGTTGTTGGTAGACCCGGCCACGGTTCCGAAACCGAACCGGAATGGGACCGGTTCGGTTGGGGTTCCACCCCAACTCGAACCGGTGGAACCGTACGGTTCCACCGGTTCGGACGGTTCCAACCGGAACCGAACGGTTCCGGTTGGAACCGTCGGGTTCCTGTTGGAACCGTAGGGTTCCAACAGGAACCCTAAGGAGGGGCCTTATTCCCCCAACGGCTACTGCCGTTGGGGGATGCAGGGAACCGTTTGGCTCCCTGCCAAAAAAAAAATTATAAATAAAATTATAAAAAAATTTTTATTATATAAAATAAAAAATTACTAATGTACCCCTAATAACGGTAATAAAACGGTTATATTTATGGGCATTTTTTGTATCAAAAAAATTCTAAAATTCTATAAATAGGATTCATTTTTCATAATTTCATCACACCAATTTCTCAACTCTCTCATTTTCTATAAATCTCTTATTCTCAATCTTACTTCAATACAATTCTCTTATTTTAGTTGTTAATTAATTTGTTATCACATTCGGCATTCGCATCGCAATTATTCAAATGGCAAGCTCATCCGAGAACATAATGTCAAATATGCCGACCCAAGAGAGCGGCCCCAGTGTCAGTGCACAATCACGGAGAAGAGAAGTTAAGGCTCGGTCCTCCGATATTTTCAAAATTCATTTTAATTTGGAACGCCTAGACGATGGTTCACAACGAGCAATTTGCAACTATTGTGGGGTTATCTATAAATTTTCTGGTGGATACGGAAATATGATCAAGCACATGGAGAAACATCATCCGGTTGAATTTGGCATTGATACGACGCAGACTCAAATGGCCAGGTACGCATCATCTAGTAGAGGTACGAGTAGTGTAGATTTATTTAAATATTCTGATGCAAAAAATAGAGAAGAATTTGCGAAATTAACATGTATGGCACATCTTTCTTTAAGCTTTGGTGAAAAACTTCATTTTACTAATTACGTGCATAATGCTTTAAACCCTGCTGCATGTAGAAAGACTCGAAACACAACAAAACGTCATATTTTCAAATTATATAAAGATGGTAAAATTATTTTAAATGAAATATTTAAAGAGATGAAAGGTCGTATTTCTATATGTTCTGATATTTGGAGTGACCATTGGCAAACACACTCATACATGGGTGTGACTTGTCATTGGATTGATGCATCATTTACTATGCAAAAACGACTCATTGCATTTAGAGTTTTTGATGACCAACATACTGCACATAATATTTATAGAATGATGAAGGTAATTTTTGATGAATATGGTTTAGGAGAAAAAATTTTAACAATTGGATTTGATAATGCATTTGCAAATACTGCATCCATCAATGATTTAAAAGAAATATGTCAACCAAATTTAGGGGGTCGATTTTTTCATATTCGTTGTACATGTCATGTCCTAAACTTATGTGTGCAAGACGGTCTAAAATTATTATCTCCTTTCCTTGATCCTATTAAAACGGCACTTAACTGTATTTGGTCATATTCTCAAGTTAGGAGGGAATGGACCAAGTTTTGTAAAATAAATTGTATTAAACCGATTAAATTTTCTAGAGATGTTCCAACACGTTGGAATTCTACTTATTTTTATGTCAAGCACTTCAATACAAAGATGTATTATGTAGTTTTTTTTCTCACATGTTCAAAATATCACACTTTAAGTAAACGTAGCGAAAGAAAAATAAAAGACAAGATCGACAAAGAGAGTTTAACGGGGTTCGGCGAAGCAAGTCCAGCCTACGTCCACGGGCACAAAGTGGAGGTTGTTTTTATTACCACATCGAGCTCGACCGACCTATTTCTGGAAGGTTTAAGAATAAGCCGAGTTGTTTGCTTATGTTTCTTTTTACAAATAGTGCTCTTTTTGTTTACAAATTTGGCTATCACTTACAAATGAGACTAATTTCTCTTTATATACTTAGAGAATTACAACATTATTCTCATGCTACCATGACGCCACCCACGTGATCTCCGGCTGATTGACGGGCTCTCTGCACCAAGACCGCCTTCGCCGAAAGCAAACCTGTCATATGACGGCTTGTCACATCATCCTGTTTTATACACTGCCACACGCAACATAATGATGTCTTCCCGTAATGAGCTCTCAAATTGTGATGTATTCAGCAGGAAAAAGTCCAACTACCTCAGTCACACGTCGGTCTTCAAGAGATCGGCCAGATGATATTCTAAACAGTAAAAGATATTGTCGACCTGACCCGGAATATCCGAGACATCCATTTCATCACATGAGGTGAATCAGAGCTGAACCGAGTTACCGGACTATTGTGGTCGGTCTCGACTATGATGTTGTCAGCTTCTGTGATCTGTACAATGATATTTTCTCTGGTCGGCCAGATCCGGGAAATTGAGTCCGGACTCTCTTCCTGGCCGAGGAACAAACCAAACATTCTGAGCATCTGGTCCTCCAAAAGGGAAAATCTCATCTCTGCCATTGCCGAACTGTTCAAATACTTGTTATAAAAATCACCATCAACACAACCTAATTAAGTTCGAGTTAAATTAAATGGAGTTTGATTCAATTTCATAGTTAAGCCTGTATTTCGACAAATAGATTATGTATTAGTCTTCCATGCAACTCAAATATCATATATCAAAGCATAATTTGAAGAAACTTCCTGTAATCAAAACAAGCACGGGCAACTAATTATCATTATTTTTTAAAAGAAAAAAGATTAGGGCCGTAATAAAAATGAGTAATGATATATATACTTAAAGTTTTACTTATAGTTTTTACATCACTCTCACTGTAGCTACATTGAGCTACAATAATTCACTGTAGCTACAATAATTCACTGTAACTACAGTGAGATGGGTGTAAAAACTTTAAGTATGTTATCATCTTTGGTAATAAAAAAGCCATTTATACTGGAGAAATTATTCAAATTTTTTTTTTATAAAATATTTTGGGCTGATTGAGTTCGATCAACCCGAATTTATGAGGCCAATCCGTCAAAATCCCGAATGCTACTATTAATATGCAATAACAAAAAATATATATATATATATATTTTTCCCTTCCATTTGTACCCTCTAAGTTGAAAGCTAAGATGAGAAGAGAATTAGAATATCTCCCATTAATATTCCGGCCAAGTATCAATTTATATTAATGTACTATGAGGGGCATCTTCTCCCCTCCCCTGATACATCTCCCTTCCCTTATCCCATTTGCATTTCCGAAAATACCCATCCTTTTGCCAAAAATTAACTTCCCCAATAAACCAAATATACCCTAATTATATATATACTTATTTTTTATTAATTATTTTTTAAAATTTTATATTTTTTTACTCGTTATATTATATATATATATTATTTTTTTAATAAATATTATAAAATTCATATTATTGTTATTTATTCTGTATTCATTTATTCATTTAATTTTTGTGATTCTTTTTTAATTTATTTAACACTACTTTTAATAAAGTAATTTTATTTATTTTTTTTTTTAAAAAAGTAAAAGTAGATATGGCTACTAATTTACGAAAATAAATAAGACAAATAATTTTTAATAAATATATTAGATTTATTAAACAAATAGACTATCAAAAAAAAATTATTTTATAAATTAATTTTATTTGGTAAAATTATATTTTTTATACATAAGCAGTGTTAATTAAATTAAAAATGAATCAATAAAAATTAAATGAATAAATGCGGAATTTGTAATATTTATTAACAAAAATGAAAAAATGAAAAAAATAAAAAAATAAATTAATAAAATGACAAAATGAGTTATAATTAATATATATTTATTTTAAATTAATATATATATATATATATATATATATATATATATATATATATATATATATATATATATATATATATATATATAATTTTTGGCAAAGAGAATTATAACAATTGGGGGAGTAATTATCAACAAATGGAGGGTTATGTACTATTAACTATTGCAGTGATCGGTATAGAGCAAATAGGCTAATTATTGTTCAAACGGTCATGTCTGATACATAAATTAAACCAGGACAATTTAGTTGTTCCAACAAACCAACAATATCAATATTGAGAAAGGAAAAAAAAAAAATTAGCAACTAATGTAGGGCACGTAATAATTAAATGTGTCCACTGATACAAAAGTTAATTTTTAATGAGTAGTGATATTTATATAAAAGTGAGATAACAAATTGATCCTCAAATGACATGGTTTGGTGATGTAGTGTTCATGATCTCATCTTGAAGTTTTGAGTTCGAATCCAGTGAGTGTGTTCTTGTAAGAACTTTGGACAACCAGAGGTTTTACCTGCTCCGCTTAAGCTCGTAATACGTGGTTTGGCAGTGTGATTTCCAACGAAATTTTTTTTTTTTTTTTAAAAAAAGAAGATAAAAATGACAAAATTTAATCACAAAATATCATTACTTTCTAACTTAAAAATATTAGTATCAGTACTTTGTGATTGATTTTGTCATTGAAGGCGAGAAAAAATTATCAGAACGTACATTCAATATGCTCGATATGACGATTCAGAGTCCAATGATGATTTGTGTCTTGCTTTGGAAGCTCACTATGAGTCTATGATCAACTTTCAAGTTGTTGGTAGACCCGGCCACGGTTCCGAAACCGAACCGGAATGGGACCGGTTCGGTTGGGGTTCCACCCCAACTCGAACCGGTGGAACCGTACGGTTCCACCGGTTCGGACGGTTCCAACCGGAACCGAACGGTCCGGTTGGAACCGTCGGGTTCCTGTTGGAACCGTAGGGTTCCAACAGGAACCCTAAGGAGGGGCCTTATTCCCCCAACGGCTACTGCCGTTGGGGGATGCAGGGAACCGTTTGGCTCCCTGCAAAAAAAAAAATTATAATAAAATTATAAAAAAATTTTTATATATAAAATAAAAAATTACTAATGTACCCCTAATAACGGTAATAAAACGGTTATATTTATGGGCATTTTTGTATCAAAAAAATTCTAAAATTCTATAAATAGGATTCATTTTTCATAATTTCATCACACCAATTTCTCAACTCTCTCATTTTCTATAAATCTCTTATTCTCAATCTTACTTCAATACAATTCTCTTATTTTAGTTGTTAATTAATTTGTTATCACATTCGGCATTCGCATCGCAATTATTCAAATGGCAAGCTCATCCGAGAACATAATGTCAAATATGCCGACCCAAGAGAGCGGCCCCAGTGTCAGTGCACAATCACGGAGAAGAGAAGTTAAGGCTCGGTCCTCCGATATTTTCAAAATTCATTTTAATTTGGAACGCCTAGACGATGGTTCACAACGAGCAATTTGCAACTATTGTGGGGTTATCTATAAATTTTCTGGTGGATACGGAAATATGATCAAGCACATGGAGAAACATCATCCGGTTGAATTTGGCATTGATACGACGCAGACTCAAATGGCCAGGTACCATCATCTAGTAGAGGTACGAGTAGTGTAGATTTATTTAAATATTCTGATGCAAAAAATAGAGAAGAATTTGCGAAATTAACATGTATGGCACATCTTTCTTTAAGCTTTGGTGAAAAAACTTCATTTTACTAATTACGTGCATAATGCTTTAAACCCTGCTGCATGTAGAAAGACTCGAAACACAACAAAACGTCATATTTTCAAATTATATAAAGATGGTAAAATTATTTTAAATGAAATATTTAAAGAGATGAAAGGTCGTATTTCTATATGTTCTGATATTTGGAGTGACCATTGGCAAACACACTCATACATGGGTGTGACTTGTCATTGGATTGATGCATCATTTACTATGCAAAAACGACTCATTGCATTTAGAGTTTTTGATGACCAACATACTGCACATAATATTTATAGAATGATGAAGGTAATTTTTGATGAATATGGTTTAGGAGAAAAAATTTTAACAATTGGATTTGATAATGCATTTGCAAATACTGCATCCATCAATGATTTAAAAGAAATATGTCAACCAAATTTAGGGGGTCGATTTTTTTCATATTCGTTGTACATGTCATGTCCTAAACTTATGTGTGCAAGACGGTCTAAAATTATTATCTCCTTTCCTTGATCCTATTAAAACGGCACTTAACTGTATTTGGTCATATTCTCAAGTTAGGAGGGAATGGACCAAGTTTTGTAAAATAAATGGTATTAAACCGATTAAATTTTCTAGAGATGTTCCAACACGTTGGAATTCTACTTATTTTTATGTCAAGCACTTCAATACAAAGATGCATTATGTAGTTTTTTTTCTCAACATGTTCAAAATATCACACTTTATCCTAGTCAATGGGATGGATATTTGTGAAAGAATTTAGATATTTTAAGAGTTTTTAATGATGCTACTTTAGTTTTTAGCGGTGTTTATTATCCCACTGCACATTTATTCTTCTTGAAAGTTTGAATATTGTTGGCACTCTCGATGAACATGTTGACAGTGACGACCCTAATGATATTGTTTTGCTCGAAGCCATTACTGTTATGAAGTAAAATGGTTGAATTATTTTAGAGAAATTCCTTTACTTTATCTTATTGCTGCTGTTTTTGATCCTAGATTTAAATTAGAAGGTTTGAATGGTGGTTTACAAGCTTACTATGGTTATTTAGGAATATTAGATGACATTGATATTACGAGCATAATGACGAATTTAAAAAGTGATTTAATTATTTTATTTAATGATTATATTGTAAGATATAACTTAGGAACAATAGGTCAGTCTAGTAGTAGCGAACCGGTAATTCAACCAAGACTTAGCGCAGGGGATCGTTGGTTATTACAACGAAATAAAAAATATAGGGATACGACAACAACTAATAACCATGAATTAGATAATTATTTATCTACAAATTTTGAGTTTTCTAATGAAAGTTTATGCAGTAAAAATTTTAAAATCCTTGAATGGTGGAACCGGCATCAAAATATATATCATGTTTTATCTATTATTGCTAAAGAGATATTGGCAGCACCTATTTCCACCGTTGCGGTTGAGCAAGCCTTCAGCTTGGGAGGTAATATATTGGAAGCTAGGCGATCTTCATTACATCCAAGCACTCTAGAAGCAACAGCTTGTGTGGATGATTGGACTCGAGCTGATCTGAGACAACAAGAAGATGCCCCCGATGATTTTGAAGATTTGTTCGATAATGCTTCTGCAACAAGTGCAAGCGGAAGCTGCGGACCCGGAGCCGAAGGATCAACTGATAATGATGATTGATAAATGTAAAATTATAATTTACAAAGGGGATATGTCTTAAACTTGTAATGGAACTACGTGAGCTTTGATTCCTCTCACCCTTGGAGGATACATAGGCAACTTAAATTTTAAAAATTTAAGCTCAAGCTCTTCAATGTAATAAATTTTTTTTTATTTATAATTTAATCTCATTTTTTTAATTAATAAATTTTTTTTTATTTAATGATTTGACTCCTCTCAATTTTTTATTTTAATTAATTAAAAAAAAAAATGAACCGAACCGAACCGGAACCGAACCGTTCGGTTCCGGTTCGGTTCGACTTTCCGGTTCCACTTAAGTGTGGAACCGGAAACCGGCCGGTTCGGTTCGGTTCCGAACCGCCGGCCGGGTCTAGTTGTTGGACCTGCACGTATGTATGTTTAGAATTAGAGTCTCTAGATTCCTATGTGCGCAAGTTTGCTTGTTAATACTTAATGATGCCTTTGATAAAATGAATTTATGTTTTATGGTAAAAATCAGATGAACCCAATCAAACCCCATTTTCTACAAGCTCACTGGTTTATATATGGTTCTTTTTGTAGATGCGCCAACTTTCGATTGGACTGACCTATGATTGCATGATGCACACGTGGCACAATATATGTTATAATATGATATTATGTGTGATACCACATATTATTACACATATTAAACTATGTTTGCATATTAAAATAAATGAGTTGCCATAAAAGACCACTAATTTCGAATTGAAATGTGATGTCACGTTCTTCGAATCACTGATGTTGTATTCTGATAAGTTCAGAAGTTAACTTTCTACGAGATAAGTCTAGCTCGGACTGGACCGAGCTTTGAAGTCCTTTATTTCGAAGTGGCGTGACATTGGAGTGAAGTCACTCTGGAACGACGTCACTCTAGGATCAAGATCTAATCTTTCAGAAGGTCTTCGAACTTCGGAGGTTACCATGACCTTTCATGTCTATTAGTACTATTCAACTGTACCTTGCATGTGTCATCTTTTTATTGGACATTCGTATGCTTACAACAGTTCCACTAAATAGGCATGTTGATGAAAATTCAACACGGACCAATTTTAGGCACCTACAATCACTATTTAATACAAATATCATTTTCTACTTTTAATGGATGAGAGAGGATTGTATTTATTTATTAAGCAATGTCATGAGGATTAAATTCAGGTAAAACATGAATAAAATCATCATTTATTTTAATGATATTTTTATAACCGTTTTGTCCTGTTATCATTTTTTTCTTATTAATTAATTAGTGAGTAGGTAGGAGTGATTAGTGAATCAACTCAGCAAGCATGAGCCGAGCCGAGTAAGAAGCCGAAGTTCACGTTTCGTTTCCCGTTAATCGATAAGAACACGCGCAGTTGCACGTGCAAGGACAGTCAATACACGTAGACTCTCATTAGTGAATTATATGAAAAATAAAAAGGAAGAAGAAGAAGACAACGATAAATAAGCAAGCATTCATTTTCGCGTATATAAATAATAGGAAAAACCCACATTGAGGCCCTTGTACTCTCAATGTTTTTTACATTGCACCCTTGTACTAAATTTTCTACACATTGCACCCTTGTACTCTCAATATTTTTACATTGCACCCCTGTACTAATTTTCTACACATTGCACCCCTGCACTCTCAAAAAAATGACATTTCACCCTTATTTTAACGGCAAGTTAACAGAGTTGAGAAATATTCTGACATCACCCATCCTTATTTGTGTCATATCTGCCTGGTTTAGGAAGAATCACCTATGCTAAAAAGAGAAGAGTTAAAAAATGGGTGTTTGCTATAAATGTGCACGCATGACATGTAATACTCGTTGTCGTTCTTTAGGAATGATGTCTGATAACCGTGAAACATCTTTGTTTGTTTTTTATTGTTCATTAATAACACTCCAAGATCGTAGATTTGATCTAGTTTTTACAATAAATTAGTTGGATTTTTGAATGTATCAGAAGAGACATAATATAGTTATACGCCCTAGCATAACTTCAAAGTAAAAAAATTTGCTCGGTCCAATCCGAAATAAGGGTGGGTGATGTCAGAATATTTCTCAACTCTGTTAACTTGCCGTTAAAATAAGGGTGGAATGTCAATTTTTTGAGAGTGCAGGGGTGCAATGTGTAGAAAATTTAGTACAGGGGTGCAATGTAAAAAATATTGAGAGTATAGGGGTGCAATGTGTAGAAAATTTAGTACAGGGGTATAATGTAAAAAACATTGAGAGTACAGGGACCTTAAGGTGGGTTTTTCCTAAATAATAACAACCACCTCCAAAATCTCAAGCACAGACACTTGACTCGCTCACTCACTCACTCACTCCCGGTTTTACCTCAGAGACTCTAGAGAGAGAGAGAGAGAGGGTAGAGAGAAACAGGCAACAGCAAGATCAGCAACACAGAAATTAGAGAGAGCGTGCTTGTTCTTCATTCTCCATTTAATGCTTCTCATCAACAAACCGTGAACGTGAAATCTTCTCTCTCTTTATAATTTCCTTCACTGACTTATATCAAAACACCTGTTACCCATCCAGTCCACTCTTTTAACTAACAAGCTATATATCAAATGGATTTGAGTAAGGTAACGCTCGAGATCTTTAACAAACTCGAGCAAAAATGGCTTTCACATTGTGCACCTACTAAGAGAACTCGAGTCCTCAGCATCGACGGCGGAGGAACCACCGGCATTGTTGCCGGCGCTTCTCTAATCCACCTTGAGGACCAGATCCGTCTCAAATCCGGCGACCCTCACGCTCAAATCGCCGATTTCTTCGACATCATCGCCGGTACCGGCATTGGTGCTCTCCTCGCCTCCATGCTCGTCGCTGATGACGGCTCCGGCCGTCCTCTCTTCACCGCCAGAGACGCCGTTGATTTAATCGCTCGTAGAAATTCCGAACTGTTTAAGGCCGGGTTCTCTGGTTTCCTCCGCCGGAAACGGAGATTCTCCGGAAAGAGCATGGATAAGGTTTTGAAAGAGATTTTTAAGAGAGATGACGGTAAGGCCCTGACTTTGAAGGACACGTGTAAGCCTCTGCTCGTCCCTTGCTTTGATTTGAATAGTTCAGCTCCGTTTGTCTTCTCTCGAGCGGACGCATCCGAGTCACCTAGCTTTAACTTCGAGCTTTGGAAAATATCTCGCGCCACGTCGGCTACTCCCAGCCTGTTCAAGCCATTTGCTTTGACGTCCGTTGACGGCAAAACAAGTTGCACGGCCGTCGATGGCGGTCTAGTTATGAACAATCCAACTGCAGCGGCGGTTACTCATGTGCTGCATAACAAGCGCGATTTTCCGTCAGTTAACGGCGTCGAGGATCTGCTAGTTCTGTCTTTGGGGAACGGTCCGTTAATGAGTGGATCGTACTATAGGAAACCCCGTTATAACGGTGAGTGCTCCACGCCATCGGTGGTTGACATTGTACTTGATGGAGTCTCGGAGACCGTTGACCAGATGCTGGGCAACGCATTTTGCTGGAATCGTTCTGACTACGTCAGGATTCAGGTAAATAAATTTTCATCACGTACTCTGTAACTGACTGGTTTCTTAACAGCTGTTAATTAACTGACGGCGTCAAATGTGTAGGCAAACGTTTTGATGAGCGAGGGAGTAGTGCGACGGAGAATGGAGGATGAGGTGTTGAAACAGATAGGGGTGGAGTCGTTACCGTTTGGCGGGAAGCGGCTACTGACGGAGACTAATGGCCAGAGAATTGAGAGCTTCGTGGTGCAACGCCTAGTTGCATCCGGTAAGACCAGTTTGCCAGCCAGTCCCTGCAAGGAGTCCGCCGTTAGCCCCCTCGCTAACGGCCGTTAGCTAGTTTTGATTTTTGTTTTTTTCCTTCTTTTTGTACCCGTTTGTAAGTTCTAAATTTTCAAGTTGAATAGTAGCTAATAATTACTTAACGTGTTTATTAGTTCACTCTTTGTCTCTTTGGCAGAACTTTAATTAACTAATTAAATAGTGAAAGTGGGTTAATTAAATTAGATGAGTTGTCATTATTAACCACATCACTTGCGTCTTTGATGATTAAGCTTAACGGATGACAATACATGTAAAAGGAAAAGAAAAATATTAAGAAGCACGAACAGATAGGTTAATATTTATTTTACTGTGGCTGTATTAGTTTGTCTATTTTAACATGGCTTTGGGTATAGTAAAATGTTAGTCTATCTGTTTAAATATATCTTCAGATACAGTGAAATGTTAATCTATCTATTCGAATATATTTTCAGACAGATTAACACAGTTAAATAAGAAAACATCATTTTAATACATAAATTTCCGAATTTGATCTGTAAATTGGAGTCCCTGTACATTTATCACATATATTCCCTAACATCATTTATAAACCATATAGGATCAGGGCCTGCCCTGGGCAGGAGCCACAAGGACGACTGTCCAGGACTCAAAAATTAAGGGACACTAAATAGATTAAATTGAAATTTGTTTTTATAATTTATAAATTGAAATTATTAAAATCTTACATGCGGACCACTATGACTCAAGATAGGCTAAATGGATTAGCAATCTTATGCATTGAAAATGATGAGATTGAAGACTTGGAGTATGATGATATAATTGATGATTTTGCTTCAAAAAATGCTAGAAGACAATTTCTTAACTATTGAAATTTTAAGGAGCTTTGCTAGGAATAGTTGTATATGATTATATTTTTTATTGTCGGGGTTTAGGTACTATGTCCCACTTTTATATATTTTCTCAAGTAATATAATTTGGGCGTGAGGGCCTAGCCCCTAGCTTCGCCTGGGTTCCAGCCCTCATTAATTTTTTTTTATTTTAAACATATGTTTTCGTAATGAAAAATGGCACATTTTGAGCTTTCGCACCGGGCACCCAAAAATTCAGGACCGGCCCTGTCTAGAATGATAGGGAATTTATTTACTTTGATGGCTTAGCCTTGAATCGAGCAAATACATCAAATTCTTGTTGCATTTGAGCAACCTAAGGCATGAAACAAAGCAACGTGGTTTGTTTATGGCTTAGCCATAAACACAAGTAAATACATGAAATTCTAGTTGCGTTTGAGCAACCTAAGCATGAAACACAAGTATTTTTTTTTTTGTATATATATTGAGAAAACAAATATGATAAAATTGACGTGTCATTATAAGATCACGTATAGGTAAATTAAATACTCAAATCTCTCATTAAATAATCATTTCACGATATTTAATTACCTTTTTCACAATAATGGTTATAACTTGTAATCGATATAAATATCATATCATTATTTTTTATAAAATTTAAGTAATGAAAAATTTAGTTAAAGCAAAAACATTTATGGCTTAGCCTTAGATCAAGCAAATACATGCAATTCTAGTTGCATTTGAGCAACCTAATGCATGAAACACAAGTACATTTTTATGTATATATACTAAGAAATGCAAATATCAAAACATTTGATAAAATTGATCTGTCACTGTGAGGTCATATATAGATAAACTAAATACTCAATTCTCTCATTAAATAATCATTTCACGAAATCCAACTACATTTTCATGACAATTGTTGTAACTTGTAATCAATATAACTATCTTATTGTTATGTTTTTTTTTTTTAATTTATGTAATGAAAAATTTAGTACAATGTATATGTAGAACTAATGCACCATGGTTTAGGTTAATTGCAAATAAGCAATCACAATATCCGGTCTCGTCTTAAATCCGGATCCAATTTTTTATTCAAAAAAAAAAAAAAAAAAAACATACCGAATCTTGATTAAATTTTTTTAAAGGGATGAACTTTACGCCATTCGAAATTTTCTACTTGTAAAGCTTTGTTTCTAAATCAAACAATAGTCATTTTCAAAGAAAAGAAAGTGAAAAATTACAACAAAGCTATGTGATCCAACGGTGATAGTGGGGCACATTACACTCGTCGATAGCACTGAATCATCTTACCTTTAGTAAATTTTGTTGTTGCAAATACGTGTAATAATGTTGGGAAGGAAAAGGAATCAAATCCTGTTACTAGTTCAGCAGATAATTAAATCGTACTGTAACAACGAACTTTTCAACATTTTTTTTTTGTTTTGGAATCGTTGGAAATTTAGCCGCCAAATCACTCCTTTCAGGTTTAAGCGGAGCAAATAAAATATCTGATTATCCCGAGCTCTTACAATAAACGCACTACATGGATTCGAATTCAGAACCTAAATGTAATATCTTAAACCCTACATTATCAAACCACGCCTTTTTTGAGGACGAACTTTTCAACATCATCAAGTGAAAAAGTAACAACAAAAAGGAACCGACTTTTTATTTTATTTTTTTATCATTCATTCAATTTTAGCATGCTCCTCTGAGTGTTGCTTTCCTCCATTTTTGGTTTGATTAGGTATGTTTGGTGGATCGAAAGATTTATAATTCTCCATTAGTGTTGGCATAAGACAATACCACTAGTGCTAACTTTTCACTAAAACGGTCCCCTAGTTTCTTTGTTTGCTTTGCTTCTTCCTCTTTGTTTTTATGCCTTTTTGTGATATTTAAAAATAAGCAGGGCTTCAAGCTATCTAGGATGGAATATACTTCCCAATACATTATTAGTGATGGTGATTAGTATATTACGTAAGTCATATAAAGTTTAGTGTTGAGGAAAATATCTCACATCGGCTTAAATAAATAATTAAACTCAAAATATAGGGCAATCCTCAACTCTAAAGTTGGCTTTTGGATTGAGTTAGGCCCATGAATTTCAATATGATATCAGAGCCACACTCATGCACGGGTGGGCCCACATTACCTGTCCACGTGATATGAACCAGGCAAAAGATCGGTTTGCACGTGAGGGGGAGTGTTGAGGAAAATATCTCACATCGGCTGAGATAAACAATTAAACTCAAAATATAAACATTGGACAATCCTCAACTCTAAAGCTGGCTTTGAGGTTGAGTTAAGCCCATGAATTTCAATATTTAGTTCATTTTTTAATTAAATAAGAGAAGAATATGGACGTTTTTATCATTTTTATAAAATTTAGTTTTCACTTAATGAATCACCATTGAGTAGGGCTGATGGCATTATGAGTTTTGGGGTTCGTATACGAGTTTCTAAAGTATATGATTTCCTAGTGATAAAATATAGATTTGTTTGACTTCATTACTACAATATATATTAACTTTTATTAGGTTTGAGACCCATAATTTTAGTCTAAATTTGGAGACTCAGCCAACTGTCTGTGTGGGTTATTCTCAAAACCAGCCTAGAATAGGCTCAAAATGAGATGAGAATAAGACCTAAAGGTTTATAAATCTTTGCTTGAAGGCTTATAGAACTATATCTTAAGGTTGTGATAATAAGACTTGTAGGGTTAATAGAACCAAACTCGAAGATTATTAATTATATGGATTTTTTATAGGGTTGTTGAATAAGTCAGGTTTAGAAAAGTCCAATCGTAGTTTAAGTGATTTTTATTTAAGTCCGGATCTAGAAAAATACAGTAAGAATATCAATTCAAAATTCAAGAAACTGGACTTTTCCAATATCTTGAAAACATCATTAAATAAAAATTGAATTTGAGATTTTACTTTTTCAAGCCCGACTTATTTACTAAATTTTTTTATTCACTCATACTATTTTGTAATAAAGATTCCTTGGACATGTAAATTTCAATGTAGGTGACATGTATCTGTGTGAGTAGAAAGTACCCATTTTCGTAACTCTCTTTGGAACCTAAATTATGACTTGAGTATCAAATTAAGTTACCATTTGGTCAAAAAGTTAAAGCTTGGAAGTCAAACAATAACATTAATATCTAAATTTTCAATCTAAAGCAAGTTTTTAACTTAATTACTCTTCTCAATCAAGTTAAAATATTTTACCAATTGTCCACGTTTATATCTGGACCGATTATTTTACAAGATCACTGTCATATGAAAAAATAGTGTTAGCCTATCCATATGTGACTTTGACTTTAATACCATATAAAATCCCGTAAACCTAACTCATACTATCAATTAAGAGGGGCTATGGAAATTTTTTTTTTTAGAAATATTCATTTATTATTTAAATTATCTTTAAAATATTTGAAATTTTAATACTATCAATTTAAAAACTTATTACTCTATTTTTGTCTTCCATTAATTAATTGGTTTATCTATTTATTATTTTAAAATCTTAAGTTTATTATTTATGTTGAGATAGTTGATCTTATCTCTCTCAAATTTGTTAATTTCCTTTTCATATTAGGACAATTAATGATATTTTTTTGTCTGCCATCACTTTGCTTTAATTATGTTCTAATTTTAACTTTTTTTTTATTGCATATTTGCATCAATATATATATTATAGAATATGTTTTTCGTTATCTTTAGAATGTCTTGAAATTGAAAATTTTAATATGTATATAATTTTCTAACAATAACAATATGTTTTATACTTTTAAGTAAATATGTTTCAAATAATTATTTAAAGATCTCGTTTAAAGAAATTTTACACTACATTTAAAATCTCTATTAAAATATTATTCTTTATTTCTTATCATTGTTGGAACTAAAAACGAGAATATCAAACCTAATAAAAATAGAAACTTGACTAAAATACCTGCACCGCTAGTATGTAAGTGAACTTATAAAAACAAAAACAATAGTATGTAATTCATAAGATCTTAACATAAACTGAGTATTAACTAGATAAATATTGACAAATATACCACAAAAGCTATCATATATAATTTATATAGTATATATCTATTATTTATATATACATATATATTTAAAATTATTATTATAAATCAGTCCTCCTAAGTAAAATTCATGGCTCCGCCAATGTATAATGAACTAACTCATGATTGACTCAAATTGATATTATTAATATGCTATCATAAATAATAATAATAATAATAATAACAGGTATTTGCGAAGCATTGCCCAAAAAAAAACAAAAAAACAAACAACAACAACACACTTTTTAGCTTAGTAGCTCCAAATAGAATAATCGATCGGCTAATAGGAGTGGCTCACTTCCAAAGCAAAAAGACCACCTTAACCTTACAAGATTGGGAAGTGGTCAAGTCCCAGGGGCATCCCTGTCTTTTGACACACCCCACTAAATCAAATATTTATAATTTTTTTTTTAACTCAATGGTAATTAAGTTGGTGACCATACCTTGTTTTTTTTTTTTTTTTTTTGTGTGTGCACAAATTTATTGAAAAATAACAACAACACGTGGCTCAATGATCTTTCTGTTTAGTGTTAAAATCATAGATTAGATTCATTTTATTAGTAATTTTGTTTTTTCTTTGTAATGTAGTATCTTACAATAATGTTATTATCCTTTCTAAGTCAAGCTAGCAGTTATATTCTTCAAGCAAAATAAATAAAGCGAGGCCGGTGGTTAGGGTTTCTTAATAATATTATTATTTTGTACTTATAATTGAGTACCCTGTTAATCATATCCAATTGTAAAAGCTAAAACTCAATTATGCTAATTGCCATTTGCCCTTGGCTTCTTGCCACTATCTTTGCTGACAATTAAAGTTTAGTACATTACATAAATTTCAGTGCTCTGATGATATATCCTGAATTTTTTTTCTACATTGAAGTATAATGTCAAATAAATCAAACCCATATTAATGCTTAAAGGCCAAGCGAAGGTCTCTAGTATCAAAGGTGCTTGATAATTTTTTAGTGTAACAAAGACATTAATGACGTGATATCATTAACAAATTAGTAAATGATATGTATGATTTAATATCCATATTTTCAGTTGTTTTTTAATAATTTAGCACGTGTGGTAATCGATTATTTGATTGTTGCACGGATGACATAAGATATCCGTTGTATTGTAAATTTTCTTCAAATGTGCATGTCACCATGACATGAACATAAAGGAATTTTTTTAAATTTTTTTAAGTATTTAAAATATTATTATTTTGTACTTATAATTGAGTACCCTGTTAATCATATCCAATTGTAAAAGCTAAAACTCAATTATGCTAATTGCCATTTGCCCTTGGCTTCTTGCCACTATCTTGGCTGACAATTAAATTATACGTGTAATTAAAGTTTAGTACATTACATAAATTTCAGTGCTCTGATGATATATCCTGAATTTTTTTTCTACATTGAAGCATAATGTCAAATAAATCAAACCCTTATTAATGCTTAAAGGCCAAGCGAAGGTCTCTAGTATCAAAGGTACATAATAATTTTTTGGTGTAACGGATATATGGGTGACGTGATATTATCAACAAATTAGTAAATGACATGTATGATTTAATATCGATATTTTTTGTTATTTTTAAATATTTTAGCACGTGTGGTAATCAATTATTTGATTGTTGCACGGATGACATGGTATATCCGTTGTATTGTAAATTTTCTCCAAAGGTGCATGTCACCATGACATGAACATAAAGAAATTTTTTTAAATTTTTTTAAGTATTTAAAATATCATTTTTATAATTTAGTCCCTTAAATTTATATATAATTATTATTTGATATCTTAGATATTTTTATCTCTAACTCGGCCCCTCACCATAACGAATGTATTTTAATTTGGTCCCCTCTACATTAGGTACATGATAAAATTATAAAATTAACCTAATTAAAGAAGTGCAAGCATGGACTGTAATAAAAGCTAGATTCTATCATAAAGAAGATCCAAAGCAATTATTTATTATCTTTACCATTTTGTTTACATAAAATAATGGGGTATGAAAATATTAAAAAGCTTTGTGGTAGGGTCTTTAATGTCAGTAGGCTTTTTCCCTTGCTTATTGGTTTCTTCTAATCATCAATGCATAATTTAAGGAGGGTTGTTTCTTCTTTGAGTAAAGTAGATTCGAGGACACTGTTCTCAGTTAATATTAATTGGGTTCAAGTCTCCAAGATAAACTAATTAAAAACCCAAATTAAAAAAATAATAAAAAAAAAAAAAAAAACTAAAGAGAGAGTACAATGGGTAATCATCCATCATTGAGAAAAAAAAAATTACAATATACAATGATAATATCGTATCATACATGTAATAATTCAATAATATAGTATTATGTTTGTCAAAAATATTCAATAAATTGTAAATATATATAATACAACGACATATATTAATATGTTTATTTGCAGGAAGTACGTACCACGTCACCAATATTTTCATTATATCAAAAAAGTACTCATTTAATTAGGAAAAAGTTTATTATGTAACGTAATACCATGTTGCCCATGGAAGAACCTAATAATATATTGATACACATGCTAAAATAATCAAAAATAACTAAATAATTAAAGGATTATTTATATTTTATTACTAAATTTATGATAAAATAATAATTGAATACTAAGAATTTTAAAATATAATATTTTACTACTAAATATATAATAAAATAATATTTTATTATTTTTCCGGTAAAATATTTGTTGACCGTTACATTTTAAAATGAAGGTTAAATAAGTCAACTGACGACCAGCTAACATAAATTAATAAAATGTTAGGTTTTGTATAATTTTAGTAGTAAAATATTATTTTTCCATAAGTTTAGTAGTAAAATATAATATTTCAAAATTCGCAATATCTAATTATTATTTTATCATAAATTTAGTAATAAAATTTAAATAACCCATTATTAAATTATTATTATATTTAATATAACTACACATGTTATATACTTATTGGTTGGTGGTACCAGATTTGTTTGGCCAAATTCAAATTGTAAAATTAACACAAATTAGTGGAAGTGAAATATATATGAGTGTAAACTTATTAAGTGCTTGATGGGGAATCACTTTCTCTTGATTGAGACATAAGTTACTATGACAAAGAAGAATTAAAGAAAGGGAATGGTGTGAGATTCAAGTGATAATATATGGTGGGGTAGTTAAGAACCCATTAATTAGATTAAACCCTAAGTTATGCTCTTAAGATTCGTCAACATTCCCACCAAACTTAATTAAAAATTCAAGTTCCTTAAAATTTATTGTTATTTATTTATTCATTATTAACTAAGTATCCAAACATAGATTTCATTATAGACATTATATATTCTCCTGCTTTTAGTTACATTACTATTTGGAGATTAGTAAGTAAATTAATTATGGTACCGCATATGCCAAGTAAAATTTACAAGGTTAGGATTAATTATATGTAGAAAGACAATTTGTAATATAAATAACATATAACGATATCTTGATTATATTACATGTCTTGCACAATTGTCTACTATTTTTACATTCTCTTATTTTTATTCTAAATGTCCATTTAGTCACTATAGTGTCTATATTTCTTAAAATTATGAAGAAAAATCTCTGTTGTATATTTATTTATGTTAAAATCTATTTAATTATTCTTTATTTTCACTAGATTTGTTTGTATTTGAAATTATATCATACACTAGAGTATTTTAAGTAATTTTATAAAATACATAATCTAACTAGATAATTAGTTGTAAAAACTAAATAAGCACCAACCCAATTCAAAACTAAATGAATTCCTTCACCTACGACTCGTAGTTATTTTTCTAAGGTGATGGGTAAAAGAAGAATTGAATTCAATAGTGTCATGTCATTGCACGGCTCATTGTACGTAAATGCATTCGCAGAAAATTAGGTAACAAGTATGGGCGTTGACACAATTCGTTTGTTGATATATATATATATATTATTAATTAATGTACGAGTAATATTCTTGGTAGCTCTTCAAGTACGAGAAAATTGTCCTCAAAACTTTCTGCAAAATGCCATTTAAGGAGAGGCAATAAGGGCTCCACTGACTCCTTATTGCTTCCAGAAAATGCGACACCAGCCAAGGCAATGATAATAATAAAAGGATCAATTTCTATTAACTCTGCAATTTCTCTACATTTAGGGCAATTACGTACATTAATGAAAATATCTTTCCATTTTACCATTCTGTTGAGCAATAATTGATCACATGGAATATATTATGATTATATAGAAGTCATAACATTCAGTTTCGGGTACTCTTTCACATGTCTAGAAGAAGTAGTCACAATTAGTAGGGATATATCGATTGAGACGATAATTGTCAATCTCATTTTCTTCGTGTTTATAGAATTGGGATAAAAAATTATAATTGTCATATCTCACAGTCCGTTAAATTCGGTCTCGTTTTATTAAGTTATCGTCTTGTTAAAAAATTTGGTACTCTTTTTTGTCTCATCATATTTTCAATCGTGACAAAAAAAAATATGTTTCAAATCTCATCCCATCCAGGATGGGACGGAACGAGGAAAATTAACAATCTTTATCATACACAAATAATATGTTAAAAAATCGTTGGAAACTTCGCCGTCAAACCTCTCGATCCGAGCTTAAGTGGAATGGTAAAATTTTCGGCCGTCCCAAACTCTTACAAAAAATACACTCATGAACTCGAACTCTGAACATAGAAATCAAGTTATAAACTTTTTATCATAAAATCACGGTGTGAAAGTTGAGACATAACAATAGTTGTGAAAGTTCGCACAATGGATGAATTATAAATAACTTAAATTGTTCCACAATTTACCTACGTTAATTGTTATAGTCCGTCCGTTCTGACAATTAACCAATTTAAATATAGTTTCGAACATGAGCCCCACTCTAACAATAATATTAAACTCTACCAGCTTTTATTGATCATGCATGCTATATATAATGTCACGATTTGATATTTATTTAATAAAATGAGAAAATTAGTTTTACTTGGCCCAGTTCAAGTTATAAGTCAATCTTTTTAAGTCAACACTCAGCACTTAGCTTATTGAGTTCTCAATAGTCAATAGATCTAGTACTAACAAAGAAAATAAAAATATCAAACGAGATCTAAGCAATCAACACTCACATGACAACAACTAAACAGAAATCCACAACACCCATTTCGCCGTGTCTCCGTATATATCTTGAGTACACGAGTGGCGATCTCTCTCTCCCACTATGTGAATGTGTGACAAGTAGTCGCGTATAATACATTTAATAAAATTTTAAATTAATGTAACATTTGATATAAAATTTGATGAGTTTATAAATTAATTTATACTATCATCGCCTCTCAATAGTTGGGCCACTGGTGACAAGTGTATGCTGGCTTCTGTGTACAGATATAACTATGTAGTTTTATAATGTTACATTATTAATGTATGTGACATGAAAGAATAGATTATGATAAGATATTGTCTCCTTGATACTTCTTGTCCTTGAATGATTAACTCTCTATAATTTGTCCTCTTTCTCGTACGTAAAAACGACGACGCCCGTTTCCCCTCGCTTCTACTTCTAATTTACTGCATGGTCGCTCTCGCCTTTTGCTTATTACATGCATGCATGCGTGATGTGCATTGATGATGCAGCGTCAATCATGGCCGTCTGATTTAAAAAGGTTATAATTAGCGCACTTAAAGTGGGCTGCCCATGATCAAAAACACAGCACCACCAATCCGATAATTTCACATATTTTTTTAAATAATAATAAAATCTTATCTCTGTTCTTATTACACACAACACAAGTAACACAACACAAAATATCAATCAATAAGATTCTTATCTTACACCCCACTTGTACTTGTGGGTTAAAATGAAAGGGGTTTCCAATTTCCAGGAAATGAAAGGGAAGGACAAGTGGACAGTTTAGGCTGTATATATATGTTTGGAATCTCTTGCAGTATTACACAAGAGGGAGCAAGTTAAAAATCAAAAATGCTACACATACATAAATTCTTACTAACAATTCTACACTCCTCTCACTGTAGCTACAGTGATTACTGTAGCATCATTGTAGCTACAGTGAGAGAGGTGTAGAAATTGTTAGTAAGAATTATATATGTCTATCATTGCTCGTTAAAAATTGTTGAAAATTCAATAGTTAGGGTTTTGTTTCTTTATTTCTTTGCTGTCAACTCAGGAAATGAGAATCCTAATATATTTTTTTTAAAATAGAGCTTGATGGGATTTGATAGTAAACATGCCAATAGGTGGTGTCTGGAGATTCTGAGTAATTAATATTGCAAAAAGTGAAACACCAATTACCTTTAGGAACCATGGCTTTAGGTTGACGGATCCTATCTTCAGTTGGATTTGATTGGGCCTGATTCTCTCAATAGACATTGATATGCCGGTAATGAAATTGGGTATCCTATACGTCAGTATTCTAACACTCAAGTCATTTTTTAATCTACTATGAAGGATTGTTTCGAAAGTAAAATTACTTGAACAATGAATATCTTCTTCTAATTGTTTTGTAAGTGATGTCATTAAGAGAATGTGTTTTTTTGATTAATTGGCCAAAACCTTTATTCGATCTAATATTATTACTTTTATAGTTCCATAATTCCACTATGAGTTGTAGGTTAATGATGTTTAGACACGTGGAGTGTTGACGTCGGATACATGTTTAATGTCTCACATTTTGTTATTGCATGTTTAGTTTAGTGGAATGTGATTAACCATGTCATTTATTCCACCTATCGTGCAATGTGTTTGCATGTTAAGATAAGTGTGTTATAATTATCTCCACTAACTTGAGTATTCTGGAGTGTATTTGGGTTTTGTAAATAATTTACAGTTCTTCGATGAATTTATTCTGAAGTTAGTTTACTTTGGATAATTACATTTTGGATCTATGAAATGAAATCTTTCCGGAGTGACAGTATTATGGTGGATTATTAGTTGTGTGATTTCTATGTAACTCTCAACGATAATATTACAGAATATAACTTATGTCGAAAGTTTATATGGTGGAGAGACTTGACAGTCTGTGTGTACTACAATTGTGTTACACATGTCTAAATATTATTGGACCTTCCATGTTAAGATAAGAAAGTTTCGTTTAGAAAGCGATATGTGACTTACAATAGTAAGCAATAATTAGGGCACCTATAAATGTGGTTTAATTCATTGTTGAGTAGAGTTTGTATTTAACATTGAATCAATTGTCAAAATTTATTTAATATAGAACCTTCATGAATCCCACTAATATCATTGATCCAGTACTCAACACAATTACAACTCAGTACCGAATCCTAATTAAATTACTAAAGAGCCATATTTTTTTTAAATTACAATATAGTATGTTGAAATATTTGTAATTGAAGGGAATATTAATCCATTTAAACAAGGCTTAAATGTCCGTTTTAGATATTGGTAGGATTGGATTCACTTCTCTGCACATATTTATTCCATGAGTAAGGATATCAAAAAAAGCCCTAGCCCGGCCCGGCTCGTACGGGGTAAAAAAACCTGGCCCGAGTCGGCCTAACACATTAAGCCCGGGTCCGGCCCGAGCTTAAAAAATATTATTTATATTTATATATAAAATAAATTATATATATATATAAATATTTATGTAATAAATTAAAAATATATTTAATTTTTTATTAATAAATACCGGGTCGGATAAAGCCCGGCCCGAGCCCGGGCTTTTCCCGAACTCGGGCCAAAAAAATATTACTGATAAGCCCGACCCATTGCCACTCTTATCCATGAGTAAACCTAGTTGTGTCCACATGTTGTCGGATTTTTTTAAAAAAAAATAACGTACTCAGTTATAGACCCGACCAAAGTTCCGGTTCCGATTCCAACCGGTTCTGGAATCGAAACCGGAACATGACCAGTTCGGTTATGGTTTTTACCCTAACCGAACCTAGGGGTGAGCACCGGTTCCGATTCTACCCGGAACTGGTTGGAACCGGACCGATTTTTCGGGTTTGGAACCGGAACCAGTTGTAATCGAGTAGGTTCCGGATCCAAAAATGAAGGAACCGATTTTATCCGGGTAGGTTCCGGTTCCAAAATGGTCGGAACCGGAACCGGACCATGGAACCGGTTTATATGAACATTAAAGAATTATATATTTAAATTTCGGTGCTCTGATATATTTCTTTTAATTTATCTATTTGTTGCTAAATTTTTAGATCGTGTTTTCTGATATTGTAACAATTATGTTTGCTGGGAGCTTTGTTGGCATTGCGTGTGCTCGCTCTCTACAAAAAGCAAATCCATTTTTTGATGCTGTGTGATATAAATTCTGGACTTCCATAATATAACATAGCATGAATTGTATTTTAGCATGTCTTAACTTTTTCCTTGAGCAGAAGGTGTATGCTTTGATATTGTTTGTAAAATATTTTTCATTTTCTTCGTTCTTGAGCTTCCGCACTCCGATTTGGTCCCCGTTTTTTCCTACGGACTCGTATCAGAATGTAATTTTCATTAAAATATTTTAAAATATGGTAATTCGTAACCGGATCGGAACCGGATTGTAACCGAATAATAGGGTACCCTGTTTAATTGGGTAGGTTCTGGTTCCACTTAGTGCAGAGCTGAATTTTTCCGGGTAGGTTTCGGTTCTATGCGGAACCGGAACCGAAACCGGTTTTGCTCACCCATAACCGAACCGATCAGAATCGCTAGAACCGAACGGTTCCAGCGGTTCCAATCGGAACCGTACGGTTCCGGTGCCAGCCCAACGGCTAGTAGCCGTTGGGCTGGTCCCGTGGGGGGCAGGGAGCCGTTGCTCCCTGTCCCAACGTCCAACAAAGAAATTAAATAAATTTGGGGATTTTCCAAATTACCTTTAATAACGGTAATAAAATGGCTAATTTTAGGGGTAGTTTAGGTATCGTAAAAAAATCTAAAAATGTATAAATATTGGTGATTTTTCATTATTTTAACACACCAATTTCTCAATTCTCAATTCTCTCAATTCTTACAATTCTCTTATTCTCAATTCTCTCATTTACAATTACAAATTACAATTTATCATTCTCAATTCTCTAATTTTCTTAAAAATTCTTAAACAACAAATGGCAAGCTCATATGAGAACACAATGTCAAATGTACCGACCCAAGAGAGCGGCTCTAATATCGGTTCACGGAGAAGAGAAGTTAAGTCTCGTTCCTCATATGTTTTCAAAATTCATTTTCATTTAGACGTTGTTGATGAAGGTTCAAGAGCAGTATGAAACCATTGTGTGGTTTCTTATAAATTTTCTGGTGGATACATCAATATGATCAAATACCTGGAAAGACATCATCTGGTTGAACTTGGACTTGATACGACGCAAACTCAAATGGCCAGGTATGCATCATCTAGTAGAGGTACGAGTGTTTTAGATTTATTTAAATATTTTGATGCTAAAATATAGAAGAATTTGCTAAATTAACTTGTATGACACATCTTTCTTTAAGTTTTGGTGAAAAATTACTTTTACGAATTACGTTCAAAATGCTTTAAATCCTGCTGCATGTAGAATGACTATAAATACAACAAAACGTCAAAATTTTAAATTATACAAATATGATAAAATTATTTTAAATGAAACATTTAGAGATATTAAATGACGTCTATCTATTTGTTCTGATATTTGGAGTGATCATTGGCGAACACACTCATACATGGGTGTGACTTGCCATTGGATTGATGCATCATGGAACATGTAAAAATGACTTATTACATTTAGAGTTTTTAATGAACAACATACTGCACAAAATATTTATAGAATGATGAAAGTAATTTTTGATGAATATGGTTTATTAGGTAAAATTTTAACATTTGGATTTGATAATGCATCTGCAAATACTGCATCAATCAATGATTTAATAGAAATATGCTAACCAAATTTAGGGGGTCGTTTTTTTCATGTTCGTTGCACATGTTATGTCCTTAATTTATGTGTTCAAGATGGTTTGTAAAAATTTGGTCATATTCTCAAGTTATGAGAGAATGAGCCAAGTTTTGTAAATTTAATGGTATTAAACCGATAAAATTTTTACGAGATGTTCCAACACATTGGAATTCAACTTATTTTTTTTTATGTCAAACTTTACAATATAAAGATGCATTATGTATTTTTTTTCCAAAATGTTCAACATATCACATTTTTTCCTAGTAAATGGGAAATTTGTGAATTTTTTAAAGAGATTTTAAAAGTGTTTAATGATGCTACATAAATTTTTAGCGGAGTTTATTATCCTACAACACATTTATTTATTCTTGAAAGTTTGAATATTGTTGGAACTCTCGATGAACATGTTGATAGTCGTGATCCTTATTTTGTTTGAAGCTATTAATGTTATGAAACGAAAATAGTTGAATTATTTTAGAGACATTACTTTACTTTATCTTATTGGTGCTGTTTTTTATCATATATTTAAATTAGAAGGTTTGAATAGTGCATTGCCTGCTTACTATGGATATTTAGGAATATCATATGAAGTTGATATTACAAGAATAATAGCTAAAATAAAAATTGATTTAATATAGTTATTTAATGTTTATGTTAGAAGATATAACTTGCAATCTGTAGGACAATATAGTAGTAGCGAAACGAGTGTACTGCAATCTGACTTAGCGCAGGTGATCGTTGGTTATTACAACGAAATAAAAAACATAGGGATAACACGACTAATAACCTGGAATTAATTATTTATCTACAAATTTTGAATTTTCAACTGAAAGGTTAGTTAGTAAAAATTTCCAAATCCTTGAATGATAGAATCGACATCAAAATGTATATCATGTATTATCAATTATTGCTAAAGAGATATTGGCAGCATCCGTTGAGCAAGCCTTTTGCATCGGAGGTAATATATTGGAAGTCAAACAATATTCATTACATCCAAGCACTCTAGAAGCAACAACATTTGTGAATGATTGGACCCGAGCTGATCTGAGGCAACAACAAGATGCCCCTGATGAATTTGAAGACTTGTTCGATAATGCATCTGCAAGTGCAAGCGGAACTGGAGCTAAATGATCAACAGACATTGATGATGATTGATAATTAAATATTTAAATAATTATAAAATTACAATAGAGGAAATATCTTTAAAATGTAATGGAATTACGTGAGCTTTGATCCTTTTCAACCCTAGATGATACGTAGACAACTTAAGTTTTTAAAAATTTAAATTCAAGTTCTTTAATTTATTTATTTTTATTTGTTTAGATAAGAATTTTATTTGTAATTTAATATAATTATGTAATGTAATTGTAAGTTTATTATATAAATTCAAATTTTTAATTTTTAATTATATTATTTTATTAATCTCAATTTTTTTTATTTTCAATAAAGCAAAAAAAAAATCGAATGGAACCGGAACTGAAACCGAACGGTTCGATTCCGATTCCACACACGTGGAACTGATAACCATTCGGTTCGATTCCGGTTCGGAACCGAACCGAACCGCCGGTCGGGTCTACTCAGTTATACTTGTGCCAATGAAAGATATTTAACAATGACTTAAAGGCACAGTGATACTGATCACAATAAGTATTGAGCAGTTAAAATTAGGATTCTAATCTATGGCCACGTCCCAAGGAAAACACATCTGGAAGGTTCTTATGTTCATGTTTTTTTGTGTTAATTTGTCAATACATTATAAACTTATTAACTTCGCCGACATAACTAACAAGTCCCTTAATTAATCACAGTACAAAACTGACACAGCTACTGTTTGTTTTGATTCTGTTATCATAATCGAAGAAGACAGATATTTTGCGAGTCCTTTGCTTATTTGTTTTTCCTTCAGCAATTTAGCAAATGGGTCTTTTGGTGTAGTCAAATATGAGCACCAACTGATACATATATGTAAGATTTTTTTTCCTCTCTTTTACCAAATCATGTCCTCCTCACAAGTTTTAGGTCATTACTCATTAGTATTAATGTATAATAATTACACTTTTCAAATATTGGCATGACAAAAAAAAACTCTTACAGGAAGGAAAAACTTATAATGGATACATTATACTCTGAATGCAACATGAATTGTACCTTACAACCTTTATACTCGGTCAATCTTTGACTTTAAAGCACAAAACTTACTGAAAGATAAACTAAAGCAACATACGATTGTCATTCAAGATTCGCTTGGCCTTTGACACTAGCAGGTGCAGCTATATCTTGGAAATCCTCCAAACAGACTGTGATAGCCAGATATACAATGGAATCAGAATTCATTGCATTAGACAAGTGTGCTGAAGAAGCAGAATGACTTCGAAATTTTCTAGAGGATATTCCAAGTTGGCCTAAGCCAGTGCCAGCAATTTGCATTCATTGCGATAGTCAATCTGCAATTGGAATGGCACATAACAATATGTATAATGGTAAGTCTAGACATATTCGTCGTAGACACAATACCGTTAGACAATTACTCTCTACTGGAGTTATTTCGATTGACTATGTAAAGTCAAAGGATAACATTGCGGATCCGCTAACCAAAGGTTTAAATAGAGAGTTGGTTGTGAAATCATCGAGGGGAATGAGACTAAACCTCATTAGATAAATGTTTATTACGAAGGAAAACCCAACCTTGTTGACTGGAGATCCAAGATCTAGGTTCAATGGGAAAACCTACTCGTAAAAGACATAATTGGTTCACTGTGGGGGGGTTTACCCTCAAGTCCATTCCTATGGTGAAATGAAATAGTGATGCTCGTATGAATTGAGGTTAAGCAAAGGCTTTTAATGATTCTTATGCGTCGGGAATCCGAGCAGAGTATTACGAGATGCTCTTAAATAAGAAATCACCTATGTGAGAGAGAAGTGGGGCCGCTTCAAAGGGAATTGTACGGGGCACAATTCTTAGAAACTCTTACAGAACCAGGTTGATGTTCATGGCCAAAATGAGCATAACAATGAGAACTCAGATGTGTTAGGTAAAACATCTGTGTGATATATGTTCTCCATTTACATGAACGACAGTACAGTTCAATGACATCGCGTCCACTGTCAGCCAGTAAATGAGATATATTTTCACAAGGGAAGGTTCAAAGGCTGAGGCCTACCTATCCTATGCAGGTGTTGAACCGTTGAACTCTTCTAGGTCAAAATAAAATGTTTTATAAAATAATTTTATTCGACGTTTTTCGCCAATTTCATTCATGTGGGGGATTGTTGGAAAATGCTTATGAATAAGCATTTTGAGGCACAATTTCAAGCATGGTCCACTTCGTGTTAGTGGTTGTTATTGAATTATTCGGATACTCCTCCGTGAGTAGTTCGAAATGGTATATTCATATGCTTAAAATGGTGCTTGGGTGAATGAGAAATTGTTGCTCAAAGTTCACCCATTGGTGTTGGAAAATAAAGAAAAGTAAGCTTGTCCCATATGGGAAAGCTATAGAGGGAATATTATGCTTATATATGATTGCTCATATGTAGATGGGTAAGAGTTGTAAGGATAGAGGCTCCCTCTACGTGCGCGGGGGGGGGGTGCAAATCAAATCCGAATCAAGCTTGGCTCGTGTGCACCCGCGTGTCCTGCGTACACGAATGCCGGACCAAATTGTGCGGGCCTGGCCCAGCCAATTTTTGCATGTCTCTTTAATTTTTCAAAGCCTTTTAAAGTTCCATAACAGTTGAATTAATGACTTTAATCAACTTGGTGGTTACAAGCAATAGAAGGTATCCCACTCATGTGATTAATTGACATGTTAACTTTTTGTTATTAGAGAGGTGATTTTTCGTTTTTTGGTAGACACACAAAAACAGAAATATTACACAGAGCACAACCTCGTTTTTTCTTTGTTTTAAGGAAGAGTTCATACACTTTTGTGGTTCGTTGGATCGGGTTTTGGTGGTGCCCATACTCGTTCGTTTTCCGTTGCATCCTGGGAAACAGACGTCCCGAGATCTACTGCACCAACCGGTAGGGGACGAATTTGTTTTAAGGAGATTGTTGCCGCATCAACAAGCCTCGGAATTCTCTCAGTTTGCTCTGCCTTCGTTGCTGTATTTCATTGCTGCTCCGCTGGGACTAATTTACCTGTTGTTATTTTATTACTTGTGTTGTTGTTAATTGTATCACTGTTATTGATTTGTGTTCGGTTTACTGTTTGTTCAAAGTCCGTTGTAAGAACACAGTAACCAAATTAAATTGTAATAGTATCAAAATCTGCAGTGTTCAGAGGATCCGAAAGTTATCATGTGCAGTCTTTGACCTTGTTTTCAGTGAAGTCGGTGCGATATGATAGCTGATACCGAGGGAAACCAACAAATGTGAATGAAAAGGAACCAATCTTGGGATTCTTTATTTCTATTTCATGAAGAAAATTGATCATCTCACCCCTCTGACACAACTGACACATTCCCCCCTTTATTTCATTGTAAATTTACTAAATTGTCCATCTCATTTGAAATTTTGACTTTGCCAATAATTATTAACTAAAAAACAAAAAATAAAAGGAAGGGGGAAGTTCCCCCTTACTTCATCGTCCAAGGAAATCATTCCTTGGACGAGCGTCTCGTCTCGTCTAAGGGAGTCATCCCTTGGACGATCATCCAAGGGATCCCTTGGATGATCTTTTTTTTTATATTATTTTTTAATTTCAAAAAGAAGGTTTCATAAATTTTTTTTTAAATGTATATTTTTTATTAAAAGTTGTGTTGATTTTGATTCTGATTCTAATTTTATATTTTATTTATTAAAAGTTATTTGTCTTATTTAATTTCGAAATCAATATCCATAATTTTTTTTACTTTTTAAAAAAAATTTTTTTATTAAAAGTTGTGTTGATTCTGATTTTATATTTTCTTTATTAAAAGTTGTTTGTCTTATTGAATTTCGTAAATCAGTATTCATATCTATTTTTAAGTGTAACTTTTTATGTTGTTATTTGTACTATTTTTAAATAAATATTTTTCTAATATACATGAGAACATTTTTATAATATATAAGTAGTGTTAAATTAAATTATAAAATATATTTTTTGAAACAAATTTTAAAAGAAAAAAAAAAAGGAAGGACGCCCTTCTTCAGATAAGAAGGGTCCCGAGATCGCCCTTTTTTTTTAATTAATTAAAAAATATATATGTTATATATATATATATACACACACAATAAATAAAAAGATTAGATATATATGATTTATTTGAAAATTGAAAATATAATTTTGGTGAAAGGAAGAGGGCAAATAGGGAATTACAGGGGAGACAAAAAGTCAAATGTGTAAGAAGGAAGGGGGAAGATAAGCCCTCTTTCAGGAGTCATGGTCAAAATTGCAATGCTGCCGAACATTATCCATGTAATCTTAAGTCAACAGTTGATTAATGTTACTGGATAAATAAGAAATTGATACTAGTTTAATTTGTTTGATCCAAGATATGAGCCAGGTACCATAAGCAATCCAAGGGAAGAATTAAACAACCCACCATTTGAAATATAAATGGGTACAAAATATGTTGTTGACGGCTGATTTTTGTCTCAAGGGCAATAAGGGAATACCGCTCCCGTGATAATCTTCATTCAACAGTGAATTTGTTTGGTTATGGGAAACTAAAAACAAACATTGACAAAAAGGAATAAACACGCAGATCAACACAAAATATTAACGTGGTTCGGCGGATTGAATCCAACCTACGTCCACGGGCACAAAATGGATGAGTGTTTTATTACTGAAATGTGCTCGGCCGATCTGTTTTATGATCGGTCAGTGTGGAAACCGAGTTGTTTGTGTTTACATGATAGTTCTCTCTACCTTTTTAGTAATCAATCTTACTAATCAATCAACCAACCCTTACAAATGTGTTTCCCCTCCTATTTATACTAGCAAAGAGGCGGTTTTATCCCCCATCTAGATGACACTACCCATGTGGACTCATTAATGGAATTCCTTATAAGAATGTTGTCGCATCATTACTATGTCCCATCACCTTATCTTATAAGAATGTTGTCGCATCATCTTATCCTATAAGAATGAGGCAGTGGAAAATATCTCGCCATCTGTTCGGTCTTCATGAGGTCGGTTGCAATGATCCTCTGAATTGAGAATGCTGCTACCAATCTGATATTGTCCGATCAGCCGTGCTGAAGTGGTCGGTAATTTTAGGGGTGTGCATTAATCGATTTTAACCGATTAACCGAACCGTTTCGACCCATTTTTTTATTATTACGGTTCGGTTAATTCGGTTAAATCGGTTATTGCGGTTAAAAGTTTTAATTTTTTCGGTTATTCGGTTCAGTTACGGTTATGAGATTCATATAACCGAACCGACCGATTAACCAAAATTAAACCATATATATATATATATATATTTCAAAACCCTAAACCAAAAATAAAACTTCAAAACCCTAGGTTCTCTGTACCAACTCTAGCCGCCACTTACAATCACAAAATCCAAATTCTCAAAATCCATACAGTTTACAGTCACAAAATTCGTCTTCTCACCTTGTTCTGCTGTAAGTTTCTCGCTTTCTACTTCTGCCAAACTAGTGTGATTGGTTTAGGATTTATGTTAATACATTGACTGATAATTGCTTGTACCGATGCCATTTTGCTTTCTTCTTCTATCAAGGTGCTCGACAGAAACCAGTAATGGAGTGTAAATTTCGAAACTTGGAATATGAACCCTAAAATGTTTCTCGTCCTTGTTAGCCTTGTGCCTGGATCTTATCTAGCTTTCTTTCCTTCATCTCAAGATCTGTTTCTTTCTTCCCCCTTTTAGATCTATTCGACTTATATCCCACTTGTTATTCTTATCTCTCCCTGATGCCTGCTTCCGGTTTGCATGTGGTGGGGCTGCTCCCGGCATGGGACGTACCGCCGTCAAAGCTGTTTCCCGGGGACCCTCTGTTGCCCATTTGACCACCATAGCCTCTCCGCTTGTGGGACCATGCCCTGGTCTCTCCGAGTCTTCATCGAGTCTTTATAGCACCCTTGTCTTTTCACAATTTTTTCATTATTAATTTTTAAGCTCATGGATTTATGGTTTATGACTATTTTAATTGTTATCCAGTATCAGTAATTAGTTTTTCGAGCCTCTCTATTTTCCAGGCTTGGTAGAGCAATTCAGTTTTATTCATTATGATGATGTGTTTTTTTTAATCATTCTCTTGTTTTTCGTTTTTCTATTGTGTAAAATATATGTTTATGATATTTTCTTTTCTGTTTCAGATTGGAGGACCACCCTTGAAAATGAATCAAGGTGAAGCAAATGAAATTGGACAACCTGCATATGAAACTTCTCATCCAAACACTAGTCAAAATCCAATTACGCAAGAGTCTTCATCTATTCCAGATACTTTGACTTCAAGGCCCCCAAAGATGAGGAAGAAAAGCAAGAAACGATCTGTAGTTTGGGATCACTTCACAAAGCCTGAAAGTGGTGATGAAAATCCTATAAGTAAGTGCAATTATTGTCATCGTGAATTTTACAGTGGTTCCAAAACTAATGGTACATCATCTCTCAAATATCATCTTAGTATTTGCAAGAAATATTTAGCCACAAAGCCTGCAGACCCTAAACAATCCATTATTAGTATTCATGTCGACTCTAAAAGTCAAGAAGTTACCTCTTTAACTAATTGGAAGTTTGATCAGAATGCAATTAGGTTGGCTTTGATGAAAATGTTAATCATTGATGAACTGTCATTTAAATTCGTAGAGGGTGATGGGTTTAGGCATTTCATGAGTGTTGCATGCCCACGTTTTCATATTAATTCTAGGTGGACTTATGCTAGAGATTGTTTTACTTTTTTTCTTGATGAGAAGAAATGTTATAAATCTGAGCTGAAGATATCTGCAAAAAGAATTTGCCTAACTATTGATACTTGGACTTCAATACAAAGGGTCAATTATATGTGTCTCACCGCACATTATATTGATGAGAACTGGAAATTAAACAAAAGAATTTTGAATTTTTGTTCAATTTCTAGTCATAAAGGGGAGGCAATTGGTAGGGCTATAGAGACATGTTTATCTGCTTGGGAAATTGATGGGTTAATGACTGTGAAAGTTGACAATGCAAGCTCTAATGACGTTGCTATAGATTATTTGAGGAGAAAAATGAGAACATGGCCAAACACTGTTCTTCAAGCTAAGTATCTACATGTTAGGTGTGTTGCACATATCTTGAATCTAGTTGTAACAGATGGTTTCAAAGAGGCTAGCAAGTCAGTTGATCGTATTCGACAGGCTGTAAAATTCATTAGACAATCTCCTTCTAGGCTACAAAAGTTTAATGAATGTGTAGCTATTGAGAAAATTGATAGCAAGTGTATGTTGAATCTTGATTGTCCAACAAGGTGGAATTCCACCTATAAATGCTTGATGTGGCTTTGAAATTCAGAAATGCTTTTGAGAGATATGATGGTCTAGATCCAAATTTTAGTAGAGATCTTACATTAAATTATGATGGAGTTCCTTTGGATGATGATTGGAACAATGTCAATAGCTTAGTAGTTTTCATACGACACTTCTATGAGATTACATTACGTGTCTCTGGAACGAAATATGTAACATCCAATACTTTTTTTGAGGAGATTACTGCAATTGATTGCTTGTTGAATGAGTTGGAGAACAGTGATGACATGGATATGAGTGCTATGGCAATAAAAATGAGGCAAAAGTATGAGAAATATTGGGGGGAAAATGGCAAAATGAACAAATTGATTTACATAGCTACCATTCTTGATCCTATGAGAAAATTAGGGTATATTGAATTTGCAATAGAGTGTGAAAGATGCAATTTATGAGCTATATGAGGGTTATAAGATGCTTGCATCTGCAAATAGTCAGGGACCTCCAAATTCTATCTTTGTAGCCTCATCATCATCTACGACTAGTGAACAAGGCAACGATCTTGCAGTTCCTGTATCAAAGCTTATGATATCCAAGTATAAGAGGTTTAGGTCTGAATCTCATAGTGGTGATGCAAAATCTGATTTGGAAAAGTATTTGATAGAGGAAGGTGAAGACGATTGTGATGACTTTGAAATTCTTCGATGGTGGCAGCTTAACTCTTCCAGGTTTCCTTTACTTTCAGAGATGGCACGTGATGTGCTAGCAATACCAATGTCAACTGTTGCATCGGAGTCAGCTTTTAGCACATGTGGAAGAGTACTGGATGAATTTAGGAGCTCTTTGACTCCTAAAATTGTAGAATCCTTAATGTGTTCTCAAGATTGGCTTCAACATTCCATGAAGAAAATTATTGACAATGAGGAACAAATAGAAAAAGTTGTGAAGCTTGAGCAAGATAAATGGAAAAAAATCAATAATATGTTAACTGTTTAGTGTTACTATTAAATTTATTGTCTTTATTTTTTCTTATATATCAAACTAAAAATATGTTGTGTACTTGAAATAATGTAGAAATGGTAAAACTTGGAATCAATGTCACTTCAGATTTTGAATATGAGTAATGACAAAATTTCCTTGCTGAGTTGCTGCCTTGTGGATGCTGAGTTGCTGAGCCTAAGGTCATGAGTTGCTGACTTTGAAGATGATTAATGAAAATTGCTTATTTATTAGTTGTTGAACACCTAACATGTTTGTATTTTTGGTGGATTTTGTAATGTAATTTTGAGTTGTCTTCTGACTTTCAGGATTGTCTTCTCAAAAATGCTTGATGAATTTATATTTGTGTTAATTATCTTATGATTTGATGTCTTTTTGATGGATTTGAATTTATTTTGTATAATTGTGTTAAATTGCTTTATTCAAAGTTGATGAATTTATATTTATTGGATTGGTTAATAACCGAATTAACCATAAACGACCGAAATATAACGGTTAATTGGTTAATGGTTATTAGTCATAAATTGGTTAATTCGGTCACACTTTTATTTAACCGAAAATTTCGGTTACGGTTAAAAAATCAATGATTAACCGACCGAACTGACCGATGCACACCCCTGGGTAATTTATCACCAAATGCCCGGCCTTTCATGTTGGCACGTGTCATGTCATATGGTCGACAACACCCTTCTGGCCGGGTCGGCATTAAGGGTATTGGTAAAAAAGAAGTTATCATTCATACCCCTGCCGTACTGTTCAATCATCATAGTACCATAATTTACCTCCAACATCTGTCCCCTAGTTCTCGGTTCCAACAAGTGTGCGAGTTGGTGCCGGGAACTATATAAAAAGAGTGGTACCACCGATAAACTGGTGGCCGACCTTTGGAGAAGAAACTCATCGGCCTATACTCACTTCGTCCTCGATACAACTCAGATGCTCGGTCTGATCTCTTTCCAGGCAAAGCGAAATCTCTTTATTGCCCTTCCGGAAACCGCCCCTCGAGACACGCAACTGTCACATCCTCTTAAATACACATCAAATCTCTTTTAGGGTTTAACGTGAGTCTGCCACTTGTCAACCATCTGTCGTCCTCCCTCCAAAAAGCAAGTAATCTGACCGTCATTGCCAACTCAAAAGACACCTAAACCCAACCGTCCATCCAATTCAGGCAGATCACTTCTGATCCTGACACGTGGGTTGCATCCGATGTTTTTGTTTCAATCCAACGGCCACAAATGCACTGAACCGACTATAAGAAAGCAGAATAAGCATTGTTTCTCTCTTTTACGAACATTTGAATCTTCCCAACTGCAAGAATTCCTCGTTCCCAACAGTGATCAGTGAACTCAACGAACGTCCAGACCGCACCGAGCAACCTTCAATCCTTCCTAAAGAACCAAGTAAGTCTTCTGAACGACCTCCTTGCTTTACTAGGCATAATTATGACTTCAAACTTTTCAGATTCCGGACTGACCATGTTCTTGCCTTTGCCTTTTGCAGGAATGTCAAAACGCCCAAAATACCTTGAACAGTTGGTCGGTGCGACAAAGAAAACCGGTCAATCTGGAGCCGGGCCATCTCGGAAACGACCAATAAGCTCCGAGGCCAAAAAGGTGAATGAAGAAGCGGCTCCACCGACCATCCAAGGTTGGCTCCCCCTTCCAGGGCATCACCACCAACTACCGTCCGACCTGCCATCCCCTAAAGCCTACAAGAAAAAAGAGACGTTTGATTGAGGCAGGGAAAGCCGAGCTCGCTTGGGAGATTGAAGAGGATCTGGCCCTAAGCAGAAAGCAGACTGTTCAGAAAGAAAAGAAAATACCGGAGGGTTCCTCCAAAAAGTGGAAGGGCGCGTGTGATACTCGGTGTCGAGGACCTAAGCCAGGACATAAGAGATGCCACTTCTCATTTGGTGCTGGCATTCAACGAACTGGCCGAGGCAGTCCCTCCGGCAAAGATTCTGAAATACGAAGATCTCTACCCCGAGGATGTGGCCTCCGTGCTATGCTCCCAAATGGCCAAGGTAACGATCTTTTTCATTCCCGTTATGAATTTTTGACTGAGACTGAATTCTGATTTTCTAATTCTTCTTGGCAGACAAACTATCTGGCGGCCAAGAATAAAGATATTCTTATGAGCCTTCTATCTGAAGGAGGTCAAGGCCAGAGGCTCCAAAGCAAGATTACTGACACGGAGGCCGAGCAGGCTAAAAAGGACGAGGAGATAAAGAGCTTGGAGCTGGCTGCAGTCGAGGCTTATTCAACAAATAAATCTCTCAGATCCGCCGCATTCTGGAAAGGAAAAATGTCGAGGCTACCAAGAAGGTCATGGAGACTGCCCAGGCCGACAACAGGGTCATGAGAGTGGAAGTGTGCAGTCTTAGTCCAAACTGAGGGCCAAGGACGATGAGATAGCCCGGGTTTGTGAGGAGCTTAAAAAGAAGGAATCTGAGTTGGAGATCGAGAGGGAGGCAATCAGACTTGAGGGTGTCGGGGACTGCGCTGAAATTATCTTGATGATGCTGCCTAACTTGGACATGGGGCCCATCCATGCGGGCATCCGATATTGCAAAGGGGAGATCTCCCAATAAGAATTTCAAAAATGGCTGCCCCCTTCTCCTGAAGAAGTATTGGATCTCGATCCCATTTCTATCGCCCACGCCCAGTCTCCAGCTCCTGAAGAAAACCGACCATAGGGTCCTGCTCCTGCAGCTGTAATTGCCGTGGCCTCTCAAGCCGTTCATATGGAAGCCACTGCACCTCCTCATAAAGCAGAGCCTAGCTATCTGCCACCCGAGCCTATTGAAGAAGAGCCAATTGCCTCTGCGCTGGTCGATAAGTAGGGGGTAACCCGCACGAGGCCCATGTAAACTTAAATAAATCACAACTCTTTGTAGTAATTATGTATATATTTTTTTGCATGCTTCTATTGCACTTCTTGCCTTCCATAATTTGCTCCGAATGTATTCTTGCAAGTGAACACTCGAGGTCAGGCTGACCGAAGAGATTGACTCGGTGGGACGTAACCCGACCCCGAACTAAGAGAAACACTTGGCTTTGAGGGGATATTATGTCCCATACCAAAGAGCTGACTCGGTGGGACATAACCCAACCATGAGCTGAGAGAAACACTTGGCTCTTGGGATATTACGTCCTCATACCAAAGGGCTGACTCGGTGGGACATAACCCGACCCCGAGCTGAGAGAAATACTTGGCTCTGATGGGATATTACGTCCCCATACCGAAATTCTGACTCGGTGGGACATAACCCGACCCCGAGCTGAGAGAAATACTTGGCTCTGTGGGGTATTACGTCCACAGACCGAAAGGCTGACTCAGTGGGACATAACCCAAACCCGAGCTGAATAACCATGCGGCCTCGGCAGAACGAATCCAGCCTCGAGCCGAATAAACCATAAGGGCCTCGGCGGAACGAATCCAGCCCCGAACCGAATAATCATGCGGCCTCGGCGGAACGAATCCAGCCCCGAGCCAGATAACCATGCGACCTCGACCGAATGAATACAGCCCGAGATGAATAACCATAAGGGCCTCAGGGAACGAATCCAGCCCCGAGCCGAATAACCATGCGGCCTCGACAGAATGGATCCTGCCCCGAGCCGAATAACCATAAGGGCATCGGATGAACGAATCCAGCCCCGAGCCGAATAACCATGCGACCTCGATGGAACAAATCCAGCCCCGAGTCGAATAACCATGCGGCCTCGGCGGAACGAATCCAGCCCCGAGCCGAATAAACCATATTGACCTCGGCGGAACGAATCCAGCCCCGAGCCGAATAATCATGCGTCCTCGGTGAAACGAATCAAGTCATGAGCCGAAATAGTAGTCGAAACATGGCACCGACGTCCCATTTCCACGAATCGACGAAAATCAAAACAAAAGTAAGACAAAATGAAAACCGTGGAGGTGACTTAGCACATACTCCATAAAAAATGAAGTATAGATAAAAACACGGGGGCCCCGAAATGGCGTCCCACATGGTGCCTCAAAAACAAAATTCTGAACCTTACAATTCAGTGTCCCGGTAAGCCGAGATATAGATCGGTGAGCGACCGAGACCCTAAGGGAAAAAAACCTCCATATAATGGGCGGCTCTGGAGCCTGCATACGCCACGAGGGAAGAAACCTCCCTGTGCCATGCTTCTTCTGATCTAATCGGTCAAGCTAAACCTACAGGAACACACTCCCCGCAGTCGCCTCCCCTAAGCCGGTTAGGCATATTGCTTCACAGGGGAACTCCCTCCCCGCGATCACCATCCCGGGGTGATACTGCGGACTCGGTTAGGTAGATTCCTTCACGGGGGAACTCCCTGCTCGTGGTCACCATCCCGGGGTGATACTGTGGACTCGGTTAAGCAGACTGTTTCACGGGGTAACTCCATCCCCACGGTCTCCATCCCGATGTGTTGCTACTGACTCGGTTAAGCAGATTGCTTCAAATGGAACTCCCTCCCCGCGGTCGCCATCCCGAGGTGTTGCTGCCGACTCGGTTAGGCAGATTTCTTCACGGAGGAACTCCCTCCCAGCGATGGCATCCCGAGGTGTTGCTAAAAAAAGCAAGTCATGAGGTAGTTACGCTCTGGCTTCGGGAGTCTGACACTGCCACGAGGGGTTCGTGCGCTTCCCACTTGCACTTCATCCCTAGAAGCGATCTGAATCCACTTAAAATAAAAAGAGCCGGGTCTGCGCACTTCCACCTGAGGGTTTGATAATGACACCAGTGTTTGGCGTGCCACGGGTTGGGTGCCCTTCCTGATCTCAATTCATCCATTCGCATCGAGTATGTCCCCGGAATATTGAACACAGCTTTCACATTTAATTAAAAAACAAGCAAAAAATGAACAAGCTTCTTAATTCAAGAGTGAAAATTTTATTCATATTTGTGGGGCATACCGCCCTCCTTACAACTCAATGTGGGTCATTTTAAGAGAGGCTTTTATAACTAAGTCTTTAACCCTGGTCGGGTCACTCACGGGACTTTACTGCCCGAGATAGACTTACTGGAAATATTTCCTCAGCATCTCGGTGTTCCAAGGCTTCTTCAGTCGAGTGCCGTACAGCTGTTCCAAAAGATAGGCACTCGGCCTCACAATCTCCACAACTTTATACGGCTCTTCCCACTTGACACCCAACGAACCCTCCTCTGCTCTTCGGGTGTTCAAAGTAACTCTTCTCAATATCAGGTCGCCCAGAAGGAAGGACCGGGTCTGAGCCCGTTTGTTATAGAAACAAGTCATTCTTTGTTGATAGATTGATGCCTTCACAGCCGACCTCTCCCTTTTTTCTTCGATCAAGTCGAGGTGATTTCTAATGAGCTCTCATTCTGGTCGTCCTCAAAATGCTGGACCCTGTGGGTAGTCATCCCAATTTCTGCTGGAATAACTGCTTCAAACCCGTAAGATAAAGAAAACAGAGTTTCCCCCGTGGAATCCTTACAGGTTGTCTGATGCGCCCACAATACTTCTGGTAGCTCATCGACCCACAACCCCTTGCAAATTCTGAGCCGAGCCTTAAGATTTTCTTTGATGGTTTTGTTGGTTGCCTCAACCTGTCTATTGGACTTGGGATGGGCATGTGAAGCAAATCTTAAGGCGATTTGGAGATCCTCACAGAGCTTCCTGAAGCCTTTACTGTCGAACTGCTTCCCATTATCTGTGATGACGGCCCAGGGAATCCCGAACCTGCAGATAATATTTTTCTTCAAAAACTCATTCGTTCTCTTCTCTGTGATCGCAGACAAGGGCCCGGCTTCCACCCACTTGGTGAAATAATCTATTGCAACAATAACATACTTTTCCTGTCCATGCCTTTCGGCATCGACCCAATGATATCCAGGCCCCATTGAGCGAACAGCCATGGGCCGGACAATGTAGTCAACTGTTCTGCAGACAGGTGATGGATGTTGGCATTCTTTTGCCATCCTTCGCATTTCCGGGCTACCCTCATCCCGTCCTGATGCATAGTTGGCCAGTAAAATCCGTACCTTAAAGCTTTAAAGGCAATTGATTGTCCCCCGGCATGGCTCCCACAAATTCCTGCATGAATCTCTCGGAGCACATAATCGGCTTCCTCCTCTGCTAGGCATCTCAAGAGTGGCACCGTATATCCCATTCGGTACAACACTCATTTAATCAACGAAAACTTGCTGCTTTTGCACTTCAACTTCCTGGCCTCTTTCTTTTCCTCTGGTACTTCCCCAGTTTCCAAATACTTTCTGATCGGCTGCATCCAATAAGATTCGTTCTCCACATCCAGCTCCATTACCTTGGGCTCTCACACACTTTTTACTTGGAGACAAATCAGAGGGATTGTTCTGGGCTTTTCCGATCCGATTGATGAAGCGAGCCGTGCTAGAGTCTGCTTGATAGTTATTCTCCCGACCGACCTGCTCAAATTGCACATTCCTCATTCTTCCGATCAATCTTTTTACTGCTGCCTAGTAGGCCATCATATTCGATTCCCTGGACCGAAACTCTCTTTTTAGCTGCTGGACGGCCAACTGAGAGTCACTCTGCACAACTACATCACAAACTCCCATCGCCGTACACAACCTTAAGTCGGCCAGAATTGCCTCATATTCAGCCTCATTGTTAGTGGCATCGAAGGCGAATCTCAAGGCGTACACTACCTCATCGCCTTCACCTCTTTTCAATACAATTCCGGCTCCACAACCTTGTGAGCTAACATATCCATCTACCGACCCTTGGTATGTAGGAAATGTCATGTTCACTCAACTCTACCGACTATTTTATTAACCTACCCGAGACCTCCGGTTTCTATAGGATATGTCTTAATGGACAGTTGGTGTAAACCCCAATAGGATAGGTATGTAAATAAGGTCATAACTTCCGGGCCGGAATAAATAAAGACAAAGCGACTAGTTCATGCGTCGAATATCTAGTTTCGGCATCTAACAAAGCTTTACTAACATAATATACTGGCCTTTGAACTTTATCGGCCTCTTGTACTAATACTGAACTTACAGCATGCTCAGAAACAACTAAGTGCAAGAATAAGGTCTCACCTAGGGTCGGCTTTGCTTAGAGTGGGGGCTGTGTCAAGTACTGTTCCAACAGCATGAATGCCTCATCTCATTCTGTCGTCCAGTTGACTTCCATTTTTGCCTTCTTGATAACCTTGAAGAAAGGGTGACACTTATCGGTTGCTCGGGAAATAAACCGATTCAATGCGGCCACTCGACCGGTTAAACTTTGTACTTCTTTGACTGTTCCGGTGGATTTCAGATCCAGAATAGCCCGGATCTTCCGAGGATTTGCTTCTATGCCTCTGGAGCTCACCATATAGCCCAAAAACTTTCCCGAGGCCACCCCAAAAGCACACTTTTCCGGATTCAACTTCGGGTTATGCTTCTGTAGTAACTCAAATGTCTTCTCTAGATCGGTTACATGACAGGTTTACTCCATGGACATGGTTATCATATCATCGACGTACACTAACATGGATGCGCCGATGAGTGGCTTGAAAATCTTCTTCACCAGCCTCTGAAATGTCGCACCAACATTCTTTAAACCAAAGGGCGTCACTTTGTAACAATACAGCCCTTGGTCGGTGATGAATGTTGCCTTTTCCTCGTCCTCATGATGCATCTTGACCTGGTTATACCCCGAAAACGCATCCATAAAACTGAGCAGCCCGTGACAGGCCGTTGAATCTACCAATTGGTCCACATTCGGTACTGGGAAGTTGTCATATAGGCAAGTTTTGTTGAGGTCGGTAAAATCTACACACATCATCCACTTTCCAGTGGGCTTTTTTACCAAGACCATATTTGATACCCAATCCGGGTACCTTGTCTCTCTGATAAATCCAGATTTCAATAACTTTTCTACTTCGGTGGCTATCGCCTCGCACCGCTCCTGGTTAAAGATCATTTTTCTTTGCTTGACCGGTTTGTGGGCCAGACCTACCGCCAAACGATGATTAATAAAGTTTGGATCTATACCGGGCATATCGTCATGCCCCCATGCAAACACATCCGGATACTGCTTTAAGAACTTCAACAACTCCCACTTCAGGGCTCCATCCAAGTCTGCTCATATTTTTACATTTTTACCCACCCCTAACCGAGCAACTTTCTTTGGCCGAAGACCTGGAGCTTTACTCGTTCCTTCCCCATCTTCGTTTCCCTTTCTCTTCTGGCCACCATCTTCAATACAAAGGGTCTCCTTTGAGAGGGTGGTGAAACAACTCCGGGCGGCTTTCTGACTTCCGCACACAATTCCAATCCCGTCCCGAGTAGGAAACTTTAACTTCAAGTAGTAGCAGGACATTGTAGCTTTTAACTTCATCATAAATGGCCGACCAACGATAACCTGGTAACTGCTCATGCAGTCTACCACTGTGAAGTCCGTCATAATCATCCGAGATCGGGGAGGGGTCCCGACTGTCATTGCCAACTGTATCATTCCCAATGGAACCACTGTTGAACCCCTGAAGCCGTACATGGGAGTCCAATCATCAGTTAGGGTCACATATTCCACCCCTAGGCCGTCCAAGACTTCTTTGGAAATTACATATACCGCGCTTCCGGGATCCACCAGGATCTTGTCCACCTTGGAACCATCGATCACTGCCTTAATCACCAAGGCATCATCATGGGTGAAACTCACCCCACGAGCATCCTCATCTGTGAACATTATTGGCACCGACCGACCACCATGAGTTCCTGGTGCTTATTCCATTGCCAATATCTCTGGTCCTTGACCGGCGTAAACACACACGTATAACGCAAGCGCACGTATCGTTCAAGTAGTATAAAAATACGATCCCACGATGACTTAATATCTAAACTATTAATTTTATGAGGTCAAATGATTACTAATATCTAACAAGTTGAGATTGATTTGAAATGGTGACGATTCTAAATTTAAAAGCAAGTAAATAAAATAGTCGAAAATAGGTTTTAAGATAATTCAATATTAAAAACTATCTAGGGTTGTGATTTCTTCCAATATCATTTTATAGATGAAGTGGTTATCTTAAAGTTGGGTAATATATTGATTTATTAACTTGGAACACTAAATTATGTGTAAGCCTCTGTCGATGGTCAGACACAAATACCCAGTTTAACCCAATTGAATCATATGTCTATGTCAACAAATTATCTGGATTCATTAAGTTTAAGTTCCAATTATGGCTACCCCCGCCCGACAGGTATATTCCTATCATGTAAGGAAATCTATTAAAGGGTTATCTATCCTCAAAGAAGATCGTGGGCTATTGAGTCTAAGGCTGAAACCTAAAATCCCTATGTCTAGTTCATTTTAGATTTACCAGATCAATTTTATTAATGGCCAATTAATGAAAAAGCATTAAGTTTAAGACTCAATAAATAAATCTTATATTACCCAAGCTATAATCTAACCCTTATAAAACGGTGATATTAGATTTCATCACAACCCCAGATAATTAATTTAGTTACAACACATAACTAGAGCTCGTAAAAACTTGAAAATAAAAGACATAAAGTAAAAATGCGGTAAAGTAAATACTGAAAAGTAAATTACAATAAAATAAAATGCTAAGGTAAAAGGAATTACTTTTACTACTACTAATTTAGATATCTCCCATAAAATAATATATAAACTTGTGATTCTTTTTCCAACCAGCCATATAGGCGGTAACCTAATTAAGTCAAATTAAGTCCAACCAGCCATAAAGGCGGAACCAAAATTAAATTACTAACCGACCAATTTGGCGGTATCCTTTATTAGTCAGGTTTAAATCAGATTAAAATGAATTACCAACCGACCAATCTGGCGGTATCCTTTTTAAGTCAATATTTTAAATAGTGAATATATTATTTTTAAGGGAGATTAATCTAAATAGTAACAGTAAAAGAATTACCTTTCACCCTAGCTGGGGGAGTTACCTCCTCATGGTAAATAATAAAAACTGTAAAAAGTGAAAAGTAAAAAGTAAAAATTAAATTACTATATTAACAAAACATAATTAAAATTAATTACAAAACTAAAAACTAAAAAAAACTAAAAACTAAAAGAAAGTAGAGAGAGAAACTCTCTCTTTAGAAAGATTATAAGAGAGAGAGTGGTGCACTGAATTCTGAAATCTCGAGCTCTATTTATAGGCCTCGGTAGGATCCAGCGTCGCGACGCCAGGTCCTCAGCGTCGCGACGCTGGATTTTCGATGTGGCACGCTCTGGTTCGCTTGTTTGAAGATTCTGGATAAGATGATAAGGTGACACGTGGCAGAGTGGTTGGGCTTCAATTATTGTGACACGTGGCGGCTTCTGATTGGTCGCTGAGATTCTTATCCGCCACGTGTCAGATAAGGATAGGATACTCAATTATTAATGCTGACGTGGCGCTGACGTGGCGGTGACGTGGCGACGACGTGCCGACACGTGGGAAAGAGACTGTCGGCACCTTAGAATTGCGACACGTGTCACGCTGTGATTGGTTGATGCTGACGTGGCAAGTTGACTTGGTTGACCTTGTGACGTGGCGGATGACGTGGCGTGACACATGGCGAAGTTGAATTTTTTGACCGATGACATGGCTGATGACGAGGCGACACGTGTCAACTCTGAGTGTCGGCAGCATATGATGATGACACGTGGCACGGCGCACGTTAGTAGGTCGGTTGTGATGGTGACACGTGGCACGGCGCATTTTAGCAAAGTCAAACTTTTCTCAGATTCTGATTTGTGGACCCGGCGCAAGTTAGCACTGTTCGGCGTATTTTAGACGTCGCGACGCGGAAGTCTGGGCGTCGCGACGCGCAAAAGACCAAAATATCCCTGTTGACGCATTTTTGTCCGTTTTTGCCCAAAATTGCCTCCAATGCTTTCCAAACTTTATTTTATCTACAAAATAACACAAAACATATCAAAACGTTCACAAAACTCAAGAAACTATACAAAATATTAGGTTAAATAAGTGGGAAATAGTGATATAAATACCACTCACAGTCCTCGGGTATGATTATAATTCTCCTCAACCGATTAGAATCTCCGGCCAGCGTTCTTCATCCAGCAATGGTATTCACCTGTTTGCGGTTCGACCTCTGCCTGGCCGCCATAATTTTGTGGTCGATGTAGTTATTCAGATAACCATTGCGCGCTAGGTCTTCAATCTCCTATTGCAAGTCTTTGCATCTGTCTGTCGTATGCCCCTTCAAATTATGGTGCATACAATAAGATCTTTCATTCCTCCTGTCCGGGGGGTACCTCCTGAAATCAGGCTCTGTCAAGAGGCCTCTCCCTTGGATCTCTGTGACGATTTGCCTTAACGGATTATTCAGAGGAACGTACGCCTATTCCTTAGCGACTTGGTTCACCTGAGCCGGAACCCTTCTCTCATAATCACTTTGAGGCATCGACTTGAATTCCATTTGCCTCATGGGTGGTTTCCTGAATTCCCCATCTGGCCTCTGAGTAACTTTTGCCCTTGCCGCCCTTTCTTTGGTAGCTGTGCCCCTTCGTGATATCTTCTCATCTTCTTCCAGCAAAGTGAACCTCCGGGCTATTTCTAATGTGGTGGCATAGTCCAGTGTGTCCTGGATTCTCATGTGGGTCCATAGTCTCCCGACCTTCAGGGCCCCTTTCAAACTTTCCAAGGCCTCTAGCGACTCATATCCTCCGACCTCGAGCACCAAGCTGTGATACCGTTTAACGAAAACTCTCAGGGGCTCGTCATCCCCTTATTTTACAAGCCACAACTCCCTAATTGTCTTCTTAGGGACACATGCCCCTTTAAAGTGCCAAACAAATGAATTCTTAAGATGTGAGAAGCTACCGCTGCTTCCTGGGGTTAAACTTCTGAACCACAGGGCTATGGGCCCACCCAAGGTTAATGTGAAGACTTTACAAATGGCATCTCCCACTATTCCTTGGACATCCATCAACAAAACGAAACCCTCAATATACGATATCGGATCGGTATGGCCTTTATAGGGTGTCATGGTCGGCATAGTGAATCATCTTGGAATTTTGCCAACCTTATTTCCTCTGTGAAGGGAGATTCAATCTCACTGTCCCGAGCATCCCATGCATCAGCTTTAAAGCTCTCTTCCCACTTAGTCATTTCTTTTTTTAACCAAGCTTTCATGTTGTCATCAGGTTTATCACGCTGCCCCCCGCGACTTTCCTCGCGCTTGTCACTCCGAATACGGCGTATGCCGCGATCAGAAATTTCTCGTTCAACTCTGTCGTGCCTCCTATCTTCCATTCTAATGTCGTGTGGGATATCTGTAGACAACAGAACCTGGGCGACACATGCTGTTCCTAGGCTCGCGGCCTAGTTGGGAGTACGGAGTAGCCAACAGAGGACTAAACTGGAGAATAATGGAGTCGCCACCCGGTGTGAACCGGGAAAATGAGATTTAAGGCCGCACTCACCCCTCGCAATGGAAGACCTCAAACCGTTGGGTTCGGAATGGTCCCTTACTCATGTAACTTGTAATGAAAGGATTTATGTAATAATTTAATCAGGCTTAAGTAACACTTATTTCTAAGAATATCATGCTTCTATATTCATGGGTACAAAATAACACTCATACATACATTTCACATATATCTCATATCTAATAACACATGTCTAACAAAATACCTCAAAGTAACAATGAACATACAACTTCATTCAGCATATCATATTCATGAAAACACAAGCATATGTAGTATCCGCACAAGCATACATGTGAGCACTCTTCCAAGTGATACGTGGAATTGTATCCCAAGTACAGACCGCATTACCGTCTATTCGGAATCGGCTACAGAATTTATGTCTGGGTTTCCATCCGATATATCACAAGAAATAATACTCCAAAGTCATCATGGCATAGGCATATGAATCGTAATGCGTTAAATCAAGACCAAGGCAAACGACGCAAAACAATGGATAAAACATGTTAGAGTTCAATCAAGGTCCCAAGGATCACAAATCATGCATAAAAAAGCATATGAACACATCAAAGAGGTGCGGAATAAACTCACATTGAATTTCGGTTTTGATGAATGAAGAAAAGGTGCGATTAAGCTCCCTCCAAGCTCGGCAATGGCTTTCCTTGACAGTGGGCTGTGCGGTTTGGACTGGTTTGGCTTCCTCCATGTTCGGCCATTGAAGACCACCATTGAAGCTCCAAGCTTCAAGCTTTCCAAGCTCAAGAAGACACTTCCCTATCACCTATGTATTACTCAAGGTGTGCTAGCACTTATCATCTTCCATTTTGCTTCTCAAAAATTCGGTGAACCAGAAAAATTTGAAGAAGAAATCGGCACCATGCCGTGAAGAAGAAAGGAGAGAAAAGAGAGGGAAGAGAGAAAAACGTTTTGGCTCCCTAAATCCCAAAACCGTGTACTGTACACGTTAGGAAGAGAGAGAAAAAGTTTTTGATATATCTTTTATATTGATCTTTTACCAAGTAAAAATAAGATATATACTCAACTTAATTCAAAAGTCAAAAAGGCAAGGAATAAAATAATGTTATATTCCATCTCAAGCCTTTTAAAACTTCAATCATTCACATCATATTCACATCACATCTATTCACTTTATAAAGTGACATATTGTCAAGTCACATCACTCAAAGTGACAATTGATTTGACGATTGACGCGACTAGCGATTTGACGCTTGATGTGACTCGCGCTGCCGCGCTCGAATTCGAAATGCGAATGCGCTCGCAATCACTCTCGGGCTCGGGTTCGCTAATTCCAAATTAACGAATTTTCCGTCGCGTCGTAATTAAGTGATTACGCCTAGCGAATTCACTATTCACGTCGCTAACGAATTAATTCTAAATTCGTTCGCGCCGAATTAAAATCTAATTTTAATTCCGCGTCGAAATCCAATTTCGATTAATATATCGAATATATTAATTTTATCGATTAATTCCAAATTAATCGTTCTCTCTCTTTAATTATATTTTATCCCAGATAAAATATCTCCGCAATTAATCCCAGATTAATTTTCTCTCTCTAGAAATTAATCTTCTCTCTCTTCTAATTAATCCCAGATTAATCAAAGTGCGAGTCATACGTCATCGGTGAATCTTCAGGAAGCGACCCATGAGATCTCCGGATATGTTGGCAGTAAATACGATCGTCGGACTGTCCGAACACGTAAGTACCTCGTACTACGTTTATATCGATTTACAAGACAAGGTTGGCTTCTAGCAAAGCGCCATGCCTACCCAATTCTCCAGAAATATTCTTACAGGAATATATAGATCTGTATCAAGCGTAGTATACCGTAGTATTGTGTATATTGGCCCAGTATCGGATAATCACGTGCTAGGGCTGGGGCTGGATAAGTGTCTGCCCCGTCCGAAGCACATGTCGGATGTCTGGTAACATAGTCTCTATAATCGGATATACATGACCTGGTCACAATATCCCGATTGGTTGCGCAACACTCAAGAGCACTAGTACCGTATCCTGCGTGACATCATCTCCAATATGACTGAAGTGATACTTCCGTCTTGACATCACACCCAATACACTACGACTCTCTGATAAACCCAGAAATGGTGTACACAGAACCCGTTTAAAGTCCCCTACCACCAAGACCAAAGTCTATCGATTATCGTAAGTATTAGCGATGTAAGTCTCAGGTTAAGACCATACACACCTACCTTGATTTCGGCCTCCCATAGACACATAGTCATAATACCAATGGGATTCCGAGGGGTCTATCCAGAGCGAAGCTGTTTCCCGTACCATCGGTGAAACACGACCTCCTATCGCACTTGCATAAGTATCCAATACTTATATATGAGAACTATGCCGTTGTGCCCTCACAAACGCGCACAAGTGCAATACTAGCCTATTCCGCATTATCGATGTCCAGTCTCGATAATACTACGGCTAGGGATATTTAATGATTAAACCTTCGGGGACTGATACTGTCTCATATCATTCTCAGTCCAGGTACTAATCATAGGGACCTCTCTTCATTTATATCTATGGTGATCTAATCACAAATGATGAGAGTGCAATTTCCTTGTCACATAGTTAATTTGCTACAACAACACAATGATCTGTGCAAATAGTGACGCTATGGGTCATATTGTCCAACAATCTCCCACTTGGCACATAGCCAGTCACTCAAGTGTCCCACACCCGAACTATGTACGGTTCGCTCAAATTGCTGAGGAAAGGTTTTCGTCAGCGGATTTGCTTAATTATCGTCTGACGCGATTTACACGATCATCACATCGCCACGATGTATGATCCGAACGAATCAGATGATATAGAAGTATATATCTGGATCGTCGATGAGACCTTTAATTCTTTAGCCTGTGCTGACGCCTAGCTCAGCTGCTAACAGAACTATATCTAATCTAATTAGATTTATTATCGATCCAAATGGCTTCTATTGCTGCCTCAGCTGCAGCAATAATCCGCATTTGTTGTTAATTCGGCAACAGTTATCTTGCTCGGAAGATTTCCAGCTCACTGTCCCGTTATTCAAACTTTATAGTACCGCAGTATTTACCGGTTTGGAAACTTGCAGCAGTGATCCCAGTCACTTCAAGTTCTCCATCTCCATAGTTTAAGACAACATCTTTAGTTCTCTCAGATACTAACAGATGTTCTTAATCTTCAATCCAGTGACTATCACTTGGATTGACCTGATTGTGACTCCATATGCTCGAAGCGTATGAGACACCAATACAAGTACATTTTAAATGTACAATTTCCCAGAGAGTGTTAACAAACTCCAAATCTAGCCCAGTAGATCTTTATTCCTTGAATAAAGGTTGTTACTCCCCAGAATTCTACGGAGAATTTCTATTGAGAATATCCATGAAAGCCAAGCTTTCACCAATTGTTTTGGGAATTTCATTGTCAGTGCCCTCTCCCACTAACCTCCTTATATACACAAGAATTATTTCGTTTTGAGTTAAATCATAAACCATTATGATTATTTCAAAACGTCAGTTCCAAGAACCTATGCTTGCTTCAATCCAAACATGGATTGAATAACCCGCAAACCTTGTTTGTCGGTTATACAAAATCGTCAGGATGTTGAAACATCCTCCAAAAGGTTTCCTTTTCAGGAAAGCGATTTTGATTTGTAACTGACACATTTCATAAATGAAATATACAGTTATCAACAAGCATCTTCAAAATGGATTTACCATGGCAACAGGTAAAAGGTTGAACCGTTATTAACACAATGTTGATAACGATACCTTTCCGTCAAAAGCCCAGCTTTGTACGTGGGTATGTTGCCTTCCATGTATGTCTTCCTTGAAGACGTTTAATGCACCATAGGCACAATGCCTTGTGGTACAACAACCAGTATCCAAAATAGTTGTTATACATGGAATCCATTTCGGACTCATGGCACTTTGCCATAACAGGGAGTCGATACCTTGTATCACTTCCTCAAAACGTAGTCGGTGGATATACCTTCATAAGATTGACATCTTAATGAGGTTAGATCAGAAACCCATACCCTAGGTTGTTTTCTGACTCTATCCGATCTACCCGATTTCTTGTGTATTTGAAGATTAATGGTACAGATTCATCATAGATGAATTGTTTGTGTTCCATTAAGGACTTCGTGCTTTGAATAGTATTACTCCGATTTTCATCGAGTATCACTATCCTCCCACTACTGACCACTGCATATCGGTATTCCTCTCAGGAAAACCGCATGGTGAGCAACAATCACATTGTTCTCATGTGGGATTTATAAGTACTATACTTATGGTTTCCCTTAGGATAACCTATATTGGCACTAATCCAATTTGGGTTCTTAGTTTGGTATCATCCAAACTTTATGCCTGGCATACCCAAATTATCAGGAATGAGAAACCTCGTTTCTTTCCTGTTCATATCCTATATGATATCTGTCAAACAGATTTACATGGAACCTTATTCTAAATAAGTTTTGCACTGTTAATACATATCCTGTTGAAGGAAACAGTAGCTCAGAGCGACTCGCGAAAACCTAATCATGTCCAACAAAACTTGGTTTTTAGTTCTGACACACCGTCAATTGCGTGACGTCTCGGGAGGAGTCCTCATGAAAGAATACCGTACTCTTTCATGTACGTATGAAACTTACTGCTTAAGTATTTACCAATACGGTCTTACCGTAGCGGCATAATACTACAGCCGATCTGTTTGTATACTTCGTGTCGAAACTCAAAGTTTCGTATTTGTGTTCTTCAAAAGAAACACATAACCATAACGTGATGCCACATCCGTTAAGGTCACGAAATATTCATGTACACATCTAGCCAAGCTAGATATGGGCCCACTCTTCACCATGAATAGGGTTTACAGATCGGTGGCCTTTACACTATTACCTAGTAAATAGTATTTTAGGTACTTTACCTAGTAAACTAGATTCGTAGACCTTATTTGAATAGTCAAATCAGTCCTAGTATCCACTCTTCAAAAGTGGGATATACGAGTCTTGTAAATTGTGTCCTAGACAACAATGCCACAAATAAGTCTCTATTGATCAAATCAATATGAGCTATTTATTTGTCATTTTATATGTTTGAGATTTTATTTATATTCAAAATATAATTCTGTTATTCACATCTAATGTGTTTATCTCGGTATCATATATATTTTATGTACCACACTAAGTATTTAAAATCTAATTTCAATATATAGTGAACAAAACTTAGACAAATATATTTAAAGTTAGAGCCTCGCCCTTTCTTTAATTCCTTCGTGTCTTCCATATCCAAATGGTAGTCACTTTTGGGATATGTCAATTATCCTTTTCAATATTTTAGGAACCTTAGGCCAAGCCTTGGGTTTTTTAGAATTTGAAAGGAACGTGCACCTCGTGCTACATGCCCAATTGCAAACTTTGACTTTTCTCCACTAGAATAGTCAATTAATTCTCCAAGAATTATTAATTGCAATTTTAATACTTTTAAATCTAAAGATAGATTTATTATAAGTATATTAATTAAGCATTAAAGTCATCATCACATAAATCTTCCAAAGATTTTATGCTCTACTATTTGCTTAATTTTGGGCGTAACGTATAATAAGTTATTTTATCAAATAAAGTAACCTATTATTTATTCCCAATTTGAAAATTAAATCATTTAAAATATTTTAATCCCAGATTATATTTTAAATATCCAACTTTTCAATTTCTTATCTTGATTACAATAGTCCAACTATTTAATCAACGATTAGTGGTACTATATATTATAATGATTATAATAGTCCAACTATATAATCAAATATAATCCAAATTAATTAACCTCAATTACATTGATTACTATAATCCAATTATAAAATCAACTGTAAACTGAAATTAATTAATTCAAATATATTGATTAATAAATCCAATTATATATAATCAAGTATAATACAGTCCAACTGTTTAAAAAAACAACAATTTAAATATTACGACGAAATAATTTAAATGAGCGTGTTTATGAGTATTGAACGAATGTTGCAAATTCAATACTTGCCTCCCACTATTTTTCGTCGAGCCTCTAACCCTCTGTGGAGTACTCGGGAAACCGTGTTTCCTAGTGGGCTAGGATCCCGTTAAAGTATCATACAATCCTGACTTTGGTCAATAAAAAATTGTATGATAATTAACAAGGTAGATGTCGAAGATCAATTGGATCCCATCCAACTCCTAGATCCAGTAGGTGGACATCCAAGTCCGAAACATATATCTAATATATGCCTATATATCGAATATTACCCTACCCGTTTCCTCTGAATCAACTAGGCCTTGGCTTTGGCCAAAACAAACCTAGTGATCCCAGTCAAGCGTGGACCCATTGACAGGGAAGCTTCGTAATCAATGTCTATGGACAAGAAGTGGTCTTGACTTTGGTCAAAAACAAACCACAACTTGGACACGACACCGATATATAACAAAGCCTCGTGATTAAAGCACATCTTTGACTGACAAGGGCTTGACTTTGGTCAAAAAACAACCCCTGACAATCTCCGATCTTGAGCAAGAATCACTCAATGGAAGGAATGACGCTTGATATTTAACGAGGGTTTTTCGCGTGCAAATTGGCTACCAATTTAATTATCTTTGTTAAGGTCTCATCATCATACACCCTTAAACATGCATTCTAAATACATAATAAAGCGTATATGAAATAAAATAATAATGATATGCGGATGGATATTTTACATTGATCCTAGATCAAATCTCTCACTTTCTCTCTCCCGCTAGCACTTGTATTATTTCTACCCGTTACACTACACTTCTAAAGAAACCTCTTTTACATGGAGGGGAATAGGTGAGAAGAGAATACAAAGAAATAAGAGATAAGGCTGGACACGCAGGTCCAATTTAATAAATCAAATTTATTACAATTTCCAAAATCGCCCAACCCGACTAATATCCATCCGATATACATTATTCAAACATCACAACCATGTATTCATACAAGCATGTTATCAATCAATCAATCAAATTAATTAATCTTGATTATTAGTGATCATCCAATGTTCAAACAAAGATTTGATTTTGTTCGAGTCAAACTCGTATTGCAAACACGTACTCAAAGTACAATTTCTACGAATTAAATTAAATTACATAATTAAATCCAATTTAATACGTATTTAATTCTAATTCATTATTTAATTCCAAATTAAATATTACACTTTTATTAACGAACCTTTACGACTTAAATTCCAAATTTAATCGCAACGGGTCTCAAAGCCCGATTAACATCTAATGTTTTATTTAATTAAAGTCCAATGGGCTTTTAATTAATTTCTATAGGCGTGGACTTTTGGTCAACTCGGGTCAAACCGAACAACCAAAATCCAATCCGGGAGTTACCCCATAAGCCTTTAAATTAATTTTGGCCCATTAGGCCCAATTAAATAATTAAGGTCCATTAAGTCATAATTGGACCTTTTGGATTCGGTTTTGGGCCTAATTGGATCCAACCAATTTTGCCTAAACCCAACTTTGTTACAACAAAGCCCAAAAGCCCAATTACAACCTAACAAGCCCAATTTCCAAAATCAAGCCCAAATTAATTAACTTATAAAATTCCAAATTTCACAATTAATTAACCTAAGTGTAATACACAATCAATTACCCAATTAACATTTCTAAAATATCAATTAGCCTAATTAATCATGCACTTTAACAACCAAATAGTGTCCAACACAATTCAATTAAAATCAAACCCAATTAACATGCTATCAAGTCTCGGCAATTAGGGGTTTTTCAATTCGATTCGGTTTCAATCCAATTGAGTCCACAATCTTAATTTCCCAAATCAATTCAATTCATCCAATGAATTAAAACAAAATCACAAAGAATTTCATGTTCCTTAGAATTCGGCCAAGCCACTTTAAAAGGGAAAAAATGTTCTAAATCAAAATTCAATCCAATTGAACTTCAAAACAACATTAACCAATTGTTTTAAGTCATCCAATGATCAAACAAAACAAAATTACCAAGACATTAGGTTCTTCCAATTTTCGGCCAAGCCTCCAATTTGGGGAAAATTGAATCCAATCCAATTTCATGAAATTGATCACACACAATCTCAATTAAACATGTTCTAAGCATACTTAAACATCCAATTCAATTAAAACATGCTTAAACACATTTTACCCAATTTCAAGTTTCATTTCAACCTAAAGAATTGGGGAAAATTGATCTAATCCAATTTTCTTGAAATTGATCATGCACAACTTCAATTCAACCTCATTCAAGCATAATGCATCAAACAATTCAACCAAATCATGCCTAAATCGAGTTTACCCAAATTAAAGTTTTGACAAAATAAGCAAATTGGGGAAAATCAATCCAATCAATTTTTTATCAAATTGATTACATATAACTCAAATTCAATCATATATAATCATTCTCAACAATCAATTAGACAGAATCAAGCCAAAATCAAAAAGCCCCAAATTTGCTCAAGAACCCTAATTCGGTTTTCATGCAACAAAAGCTCTAGATACCATTGTTAGAGTTCAATCAAGGTCCCAAGGATCACAAATCATGCATAAAACGCATATGAACACATCAAAGGAGGTGCGCGGAATAAACTCACATTGAATTTCGGTTTTGATGAATGAAGAACAAGGTGCGATTTTAAGCTCCCTCCAAGCTCGGCAATGGCTTTCCTTGACAGTGGCTGTGCGGTTTGGACTGGTTGGCTTCCTCCATGTTCGGCCATTGAAGACCACCATTGAAGCTCCAAGCTTCAAGCTTCCAAGCTCAAGAAGACACTTCCCTATCACCTATGTATTACTCAAGGTGTGCTAGCACTTATCATCTTCCATTTGCTTCTCAAAAATTCGGTGAACCAGAAAAATTTGAAGAAGAAATCGGCACCATGCCGTGAAAGAAGGAGAGAAAAGAGAGGGAAGAGAGGAAAACGTTTTGGCTCCCTAAATCCCAAAACCGTGTAACGTACACGTTAGGAGAGAGAGAAGAAAAAGTTTTTGTATATATCTTTTATATTGATCTTTTACCAAGTAAAAATTAAGATATATACTCAACTTTATTCAAAATTCAAAAGGCAAGGAATCAAATAATGTTATATTCCACTCAAGCTTTAAACTTTCAATCATTGCACATCACTATTCACATCACATCTATTCACTTTAATAAAGTGACATATTGTCAAGTCACATCACTCAAAGTGACAATTGATTTGACGATTGACGCGACTAGCGATTTGACGCTTGATGTGACTCGCGTGCCGCGCTCGAATTCGAAATGCGAATGCGCTCGCAATCACTCTCGGGCTCGGGTTCGCTAATTCCAAATTAACGAATTTTCCGTCGCGTCGTAATTAAGTGATTACGCCTAGCGAATTCACTATTCACGTCGCTAACGAATTAATTCTAAATTCGTTCGCCCGAATTAAAATCTAATTTTAATTCCGCGTCGAAATCCAATTTCGATTAATATATCGAATATATTAATTTTATCGATTAATTCCAAATTAATCGTTCTCTCTCTTTAACGATATTTTATCCCAGATAAAATATCTCCGCAATTAATCCCAGATTAATTTTCTCTCTCTAGAAATTAATCTTCTCTCTCTACTAATTAATCCCAGATTAATCAAAGTGCGAGTCATACGTCATCGGTGAATCTTCAGGAAGCGACCCATGAGATCTCCGGATATGTTGGCAGTAAATACGATCGTCGGACTGTCCGAACACGTAAGTACCTCGTACTACGTTTATATCGATTTACAAGACAAGGTTGGCTTCTAGCAAAGCGCCATGCCTACCCAATTCTCCAGAAATATTCTTACAGGAAATATAGATCTGTATCAAGCGTAGTATACGTAGTATTGTGTGTATATTGGCCCAGTATCGGATAATCACGTGCTAGGGCTGGGGCTGGATAAGTGTCTGCCCCGTCCGAAGCACATGTCGGATGTCTGGTAACATAGTCTCTATAATCGGATATACATGACCTGGTCACAATATCCCGATTGGTTGCGCAACACTCAAGAGCACTAGTACCGTATCCTGTGTGACATCATCTCCAATATGACTGAAGTGATACTTCCGTCTTGACATCACATCCAATACACTACGACTCTCTGATAAACCCAGAAATGGTGTACACAGAACCCGTTTAAAGTCCCCTACCACCAAGACCAAAGTCTATCGATTATCGTAAGTATTAGCGATGTAAGTCTCAGGTTAAGACCATACACACCTACCTTGATTTCGGCCTCCCATAGACACATAGTCATAATACCAATGGGATTCCGAGGGGTCTATCCAGAGCGAAGCTGTTTCCCGTACCGTCGGTGAAACACGACCTCCTATCGCACTTGCATAAGTATCCAATACTTATATATATGAGAACTATGCCGTTGTGCCCTCACAAACGCGCACAAGTGCAATACTAGCCTATTCCGCATTATCGATGTCCAGTCTCGATAATACTACGGCTAGTGATATTTAATGATTAAACCTTCGGGGACTGATACTGTCTCATATCATTCTCAGTCCAGGTACTAATCATAGGGACCTCTCTTCATTTATATATCTATGGTGATCTAATCACAAATGATGAGAGTGCAATTCCTTTCCTTGTTACATAGTTAATTTGCTACAACAACACAATGATCTGTGCAAATAGTGACGCTATGGGTCATATTATCCAACAAACATGCTTGATACTATCTCATGAACTATTAACCAAATAACATGCTAACAGCCTATCATGCTTGAATACAATCCCAATAATCATGCTGAGTCGTCGTTCTCCGTCTTTTGCTATTGTTTCCTTGTGGTTTCGCTGCCGTTCCCTCTTTATCTTTTGCTTACTGTTTTTTTTGGGTGTCTTCTTCCTGTAATTTTCTTGTGTATTGCGTATGAGCTAGGGACTAGGGACTAGGGACTAGGGACCACCCTTGAGAAGGTTGGTGAAAGGTTCTTTTATAGGCAAAGGTTAGGCTTGACAAGGAAAAGGATTTGGCTAATTAAAGAGGATTTGATTTGGTTTGGTTTAGGAATACAATATTTTAAGTTAGGAATAATATATTGGTTGATTGATTTTAACTTGGTATGATTATATTTGATTGGTTTAGATTAGGCATTTAGTTTGTTGATTGATTTTGATTAGGCATGCAATTTCTTTAATTTGTGTAAGTATTTTATTTAATTGGTATGTGATTTTTAGATTTGTTTTGATTTCACCATGTGTTAAATTGTGTTTTAAGTGGGTTTGGGCGTGTGGGCCAAGGTTTGGGCGAATTGGGCTTAATACGAGGCTAGCAGCAAAACCAGAATTACCGACACCGTTCGAACGCATCATCGAACGCAGCACGAACGCCCGCAATCTGTTTGACGTTCGAACGTATACACGAACGTAGCACCAACGAAAACAGTGAACCTTGTTTATTCTGAATTTCCCCTTCCGATGTCCGTTTCCCGTGACCTCCGCGACTTAAAAGGTAGTGTCTCCAAAATGAGACTCATCATAGGGACTTATGCGTAAAAATACAGTGCCTACAGTCGCCCCCACTTTGATGGGACTTGTGTAATGTGAAACAGTGACAATCCTGTCAAAGTTATGCAATGCATTTCTACTTACCTGGCTCGCCAGCTGCCACTTGACTTACCATGTGTTGAGTTGCGTTGATTTGGTGGTGAGGTGCTGCGACCCCTGGTTCATTCCCGAACCGTGCTCTATTTTTAGAGCGCCATTTTTGGCATTTTTCGTGTATGTGCTCCATTTTGGAGCGCCATTTCCGGCATTTGTTGTGTGTGTTCCATTTTGGAACGCCATTTTCGGCATCTGCTGTGTGTGTTCCATTTTGGAACGCCATTTTCGGCCTCTGTTGTGAGTGCTCCATTTTGGAGTGCCATTTCCAGCGTCTGTTGTGAGTGCTCCATTTTGGAGTGCCATTTCCGGCGTCTGTTGTGGTAGATTGTGGCTCATTTTTGAACCGTTATTTGATGAGATGGTCTTTGCTGCTATAAACCTGCGAACACGAAACAAACATTGCATGTATGTGATATGTATGCATGTATGCATGTATATGTATTATATTCTGATGGGTTAGGCCTTCCTTGGTCCATTTCCGAACTGTGCTCCATTTTCGGAGTGCCGCTTCGGCGAGATGTGGAAGTAGTCCATTTTCGAACCATGCTCCATTTTCGGAGTGCCCTTTTCGGCAAGTGATGAGGTGATGGTCCATTTCGAACCATGCTCCATTTTCGGAGTGCCATTTTCGGCGAGATGTGATAAGTAGTCCATTTTCGAACCATGCTCCATTTTCGGAGTGCCCTTTCTCGGCGTGCTCATTCTCGAGCTGTCCATTCCCGGACTATATCTCCATTCTCGGAGTGCCATTCTCGGCGTGCTCATTCTCGAGCTGTCCATTCCCGGACTATATCTCCATTCTCGGAGTGTCATTCTCGGCAGAACTGATCTGATATGATGCGGGCTTCGCCCCCAGAATGCCATACCCGGCAATGCTGATCTGATGTAATGCGGGCCTCGCCCCCAGAATGCCATACCCGCAATGCTGATCTGATGTAATATGGGCCTTGCCCCCAGAATGCCATACCCAGCAAAGCTGATACTGAAGTGGGCCTCGGCCCCAGAATGCCATACCCGGCAAAGCTGATACTGAAGTGGGCCTCGGCCCTAACTGCTACTGACATGGGCCTCGCCCCATAGATTGATGCTGATGTGGGCTCGACCCTCGGGACTCATCCCCAAAACTGATTGCTGAAGTGGGCCTCGCCCCAACTGCTACTGACATGGGCCTCGCCCCCAGATTGATACTGATATGGGCCTCGCCCCAAGACTGATACTGATATGGGCCCGCCAAGACTGATGCTGATATGGGCCTCGCCCCCAAGCTGATACTGATGCGAGCCTCGGCCCTGGGACTCATCCCCAACTGATACTGATTCATTTCTGAAACTGACTGTACTGTTGTTGTTCCTGAAGATTCCCCGTGTTCTAAACATCACTGAATTTCATAGTGCCAATGTTGAATGTTTTTCTCAAACATACTCATATTGTAGGAGAGATTCAGCGAAATAATGTCTTTATTATCATTTAAAGAAAAATGATTCGAACATGTAGACCAAGTCAATGTCTATATTAAAAATGCATGATCAAATAAACTAGAAGGGATGATTTCATCATTCGCGACATTGCTTTCTTTCTTGGCCTATGGTTCTCCACCGTTGTCATCCTTATTCCTATGAATGAAGCTGAGTGGTTAAGAGTTTGGAGGACAAGGGTTTCGGGTAGGCCAGAGTTGATCATGTAGTTGGGTAGGGGATTTCTGTAAGCGTTGGGTTGTTCTCTTTCTGGGTCAGGTATTTTGTGAGCATCAATGAGGTTTTGGATTTCATGCCTAAGGCGGGTGCAACTGTCAGTTTCGTGGCCTCTCCTCTGATGGAAGTGACAATACAAGCTTAAGTTAAGGTTGGGTGGTATAGGATCTGGAAGTGGTTTAGGCTCTAAGGGTTTTAGGAGTCCTTGTCCCTTCAACTTCTCAAGTACCTTAGATAATGGCCTCCCCAGGTTAGAGAAATGCCGGTTCTTGACGGTAGCGACCTCGGCAGTAGCGGGCTTGGTCTCAGCAGGCCCCCCAAAAGTTCTTCTATTCTGGCCATAAAACCTTCTGTTTTCAGCCTCTTCTTCCTCAATATCCATGACAGTTTCCCTCAACTGTCGGAAATCCGCAATCATTGAAGTCATCCTCCTCAACTTGCCATAGATCGAGGGCTTAGTGCCCTTGATGATCATTTTAATCTGGTCATTCTCAGAGGGCCGAGTCTGCATTTTCAGAAGCTGGCATCTCCAGCGGTCTACATACTCCTTGAAGCTTTCTTCCGGCTTCTGCTTAGTGTTCTCCAAATCACGGAGTGACAAGTCAATCTCTAAGTCTGTAACATACTGCTTCAGAAAGGCATCAGCTAGTTCCTTCCAATCTTCCTTAACCTTCTTCTCAAGGCTATGATACCAAACCACAGGTGCCCCCTCGAGTGACATCCCAAACATCTTTTGGACTTGGCGCTGTGATAGGCCCGTTGCACTCATGACTGAGACATATTGCTGCAGATGGACCCTCGGGTCTCCGTTCCCATTAAACTTGGCCATGTCGGGCATTTTAAACTGAGCTGGCAGCTGTTCTCCGAAGGTCATTGCCTCATAATCTAGCAAATCCTCGTTCTTACCCCTCATTTTGCGGGTAACTGTTTCAACATGATCCCGAAGCTTCTGAAATTTCCTGAGACCCAATCACTTTGCCTGTTGCATATTCTGCCATGTCATCATCAAAAGTGGGGACATCATCCCCTAACCCATTCGGAGGCTCCTCACGCCTTACATTCTCAGAATCTCCCCCGGCACGGGGTACAGCCATATTTGTCATGGCAGTAGTCAAGGCTTGCAACTGTTCAGTAATCTTGGCGAAACCATTTTCCAACTGATCTATCCGGGATACCTCAGTATCTGATTCACTCATGTCTGTTCTCGGTATTTTGGTGAGTCTTCCTTTTCCCTAACCCAACGGGAGTCTATGATGGCTTTTAGAACACAAGGGTTAGCATGATGTATGTATGCATGGGGTGCATGAGATGCATGTAACATATATAATATACTAAATCAATTAAAATTTTCATACAAATCGGCCCGTTACCATTTTAGAATTTTTCGGGCTAATTGTCACAGGAGTGAACCCATCCCAGTTTAAATGGCCCAACGAGTTCACATCTTATGACAAGGAGCCCAACTAAAGCCAAATGGTAATGTTCTGAACACAAGTACAAAGTGGCCCATCAACACTTAGACGCCTTTGGCCCAATAGTCATGAGATACGTTCTTGTCCCAGTTTAAATGGCCCAACAAGCCCACATCCCATGGCAAATGGTCCAAACGGATCCAAACGACGATGTTCCCAAACACAAGCATAGAAGAAAGATAATGCAAACGTAATAATTTCTACAGTATGGCCCATCAACATTTCAGAAGCTTTGGGCCTAATAGTCATAAGGTACGAACTTGCCCCAGTTTAAATGGCCCAGCAAGCCCGCATTTCTGACAATAGTCCAACTGCATCCAAATGAGGATGGTCCACAAGCACATATCCAAGGAAATAATTGTTACTTTAGCCAACCCGGTCTATGGGTGGGTTAGTAAGAGTATAGACAAAGGCTCTCACTGGCGAAGGATGGCCCAAACTAGGTCTCCCCACTCAAGGGTTCGAGCAACCAAGTGGGCGCACCCTTTTTTTATACACTAAGGTACGTGCCAATGAGCTATGGTGTGTGACGGACTGTCAAATGGATTTCCCTTTGTAGATCCCCCAGAGGGAAGGTGGAGCGAGGCTCACTTAAATACCCAAGCCTCTTAGGCTCTTATCGCTTGTTGTCAGGAATAAACAACGAGTCCTCCAAATTAGTCCATCACAAAGGCTCCATTAAGTTAGGAATAATATATGGTTGATTGATTTTAACTTGGTATGATTATATTTGATTGGTTTAGATTAGGCATTTAGTTTGTTGATTGATTTTGATTAGGCATGCAATTTCTTTAATTTGTGTAAGTATTTTATTTAATTTGGTATGTGATTTTTAGATTTGTTTTGATTTCACCATGTGTTAAATATGTGTTTTAAGTGGGCTTGGGCGTGTGGGCCAAGGTTTGGGCGAATTGGGCTTAATGCGAGGCTAGCAGCAAAACCAGAATTACCGACACCGTTCGAATGCATCATCGAACGCAGCACGAACGCCCGTAATCTGTTGACGTTCGAACGTATACACGAACGTAGCACCAACGAAAATAGTGAACCTTGTTTATTCTGAATTTCCCCTTCCGATGTCCGTTTCCCGTGACCTCCGTGACTTAAAAGGTAGTGTCTCCAAAATGAGACTCATCCTAGGGACTTATGCGTAAAAATGCAGTGCCTACAATATCATAGGAATAATTTGGCGACTGCCTCTCCTCTTCTTCTTCCCACATATCCTCCGCGTGTAAATCCCTTTCTATCACCTAAGACCTCATCCCGCCAGGGTCCTTCTTCCTGGGTTCATCGTCTCCACTCACATCTACAACCCTTTTTCCTTCCGCTATTTCACTTCTCCTCCGGCTGGTTCCAGCTTCAAGTCTTTCATTATTCCTCTTTTCCATTCTCTCCAGTTTGTCCATCATGGATTTCAATAGGGTTTGATTTTCCTCTCTATATTTCCTCATACTTTCCTCCATTTTTTTCCATCCATTATGTTGTTGAAATTTCTGACGACCGGTGGTTTCCACCTCCTGCCATCGTCCTACTACGTAAGTTACTTTTTGTTGAATCCCCACAGACGGCGCCAACTGTTGACGGTTGATTTTTGTCTCAGAAGCAATAAGGGAATACTGCCCCCGAGATAATCTTCTTTCAACAGTGAATTTGTTTGGTTATGGGAAACCAAAAGAAAACTTTGACTAAAGAGAATAAAGACGCAGATCAACGCAAAGTATTAGCGTAGTTCGGCGGATTGAATCCAACCTACGTCCACATGCACAAAATGGATGGGTATTTTATTACCGAAATGTTCTCGGTCGACCTGTTTTATGATCGGTCAGTGTGGAAACCGAGCTGTTTGTGTTTACATGATAGTTCTCTCTAGCTTTTCAGTAATCAATCTTACTAATCAATCAACCAAACCTTACAAATATGTTTCCCCCTCCTATTTATACTAGCAAAGAGGCGGTTCTATCCCCCCTCTAGATGACACTACCCATGTGGACTCATTAATGGAATTCCTTCCCCCAATGCCATTTGGCCGAAAATATCTTACTTTCATCATTACTATGTCTCATCACCTTATCTTATAATAATGGTGTCTCATCATCTTATCCTATAAGAATGAGGCGGTGGAAAATATCTCGCCATCTGCTCGGTCTTCATGAGATCGGTTGCAATGATCCTCTGAACTGAGTATGTTGCTACCGATCTGATACTGTCCGACCAGCCGTGCTGAAGTGGTCGGCAATTTATCACCAAGTGCCCGGCCTTTTCTGTTGGTACGTGTCATGTCATATGGTCGGCAACACCCTTCTGGCGGGCTCGGCATTAAGGGTCTTGGTCAAAATGAAGTTACCTTTCCCATCCCTGCCGTATTGTTCAATCATCATAATACCCGAATTTACCTCCAACATATGTCAATGGTGATTTTCAAGACCCAATTCATTCGAGAGAAGTCCAGGACTTTGACCAGATTGACTCAAATCCTATTATGATAGGGTCGGCAGAATTATACTAAAAGAATGAGTTATACTCTTATAAGACATGCTCAAATAGGAAACCTATAAGAAGAATAAATTCTAATAATATTCTAATAATAACTTTGGGTGCACAAATAATATCTTCCCAAAACTTGATGTTTTGTTTTTCGAAAATTAACTAAATTTCGAGTGGACAGATGATAATTTCTCAATTTTATTCTATCTCGATTATATTAATCATCTCCATCTCTTTTCATCTATTTTATTTCATTCAAAAACATACTCATATGCTTATTCAACATCTATGGTATCTTTTCCCCAATATAGTGAATTATTCTCCCTCATCTTTCGTGAACATAGGCCAAGTGTCGAACCACATTAGGGATGATAAAATAAGGATCTGAATTTACATTAATGTTTATGAATCTAGATCTGTAAAATAATATGTGGATTCGAATGCATGTATTATTTGTGCGGATCTCCAAATATCAAGGTCCATAAATAATCCACATTTTAAATTTTAAATTTTTTATTTTTAAATTTTAAATTTTTTATTTTTAAATTATATAATTTTAAAAAATAAAAATAAAATAATATCCATAACTATACATAATTAAAATAATTTAAATATGAGTGTAAGATTATAAAAAAAAAATCACAAATAAAATTTTTTTTTTAATACTTTTCATTTATTTATATATGAATCCAGATATTCGGATTCATGTGAATTTGGATCATAATCCGTGTGGATCCTATAAAAGTAAATTCATATACGTATTTTTATTAATACAGAACCAAACTTTTCGTATTCGGATCTTCCGGATCCGAACATACTTTCCATATCTAAATCACATAAAACCTTGTGTTATATATTATTTTCTCTTGTGTTCTTTACCTTGTTTTCATATAGTTTACCTGCCAAATACAAATTTACATGTTGGACAATAGATTGTTCGGGGAACACTTTTGTTGATGGTGATTTTTTACAATACTCACCCGGGTGAGAGTCAAGGATGCAGATCAGAGTCTTTATTGCACTAACCGACCAAGATGGTTAGATCGACACAATGGCCCAATAGCAAGAGAAGTATTGGAATAAGGACTCGACCATGGTGTGCAGTGACGTGCTATGTCTGTGGAGAGTTAATATGAATATCCCGACAATGGTGGTTCCGACTCGACCGTATTGAAGTATGTATTGTGGGTGTATAGTGTGATTTGGGTGACTTGACCCATGAAGGTTTCATTTGTTTGTTATGAATATCCCGACCCGATGGTTGAAGATGAAGTTACACCCGACCAGGTTAAAGCAGCACGACATATGCCTTACGTGGGAATTAGTTTATCTATAAGGTTAATGATGAAATAATAAAACAACGATTCACATAGAATTGAGAGTCTAATCAGCCGCCAGAGGTCGCCATAGGCCGATGCATTGGAAGAGCAGCTGGCTTGAGTGATGTCATAAAGGACTGTGGATGCAACATATAATGAGGCAATGATGACTAAGTGATGTTGGGTGACGTCAGGGTCATTTATAAAGTGGATTTGAGAACCTATATAAAGGGGATGAAGTCATTGTAGAGTATGTTGGTTTTTTTAGCTCGGAATCTTAAATAAGAGAAAATTATAATTTGGGAGCAAGAGTATTGAGATAAATTAGTGATAGAGAGAGAGAAAGGGAATCGTGTACCTTGCCACAATGTGATAAGTAGATCGGACAATCATAACCAGATGAGTTATTTATATTATATATTGTCATTCCTTTTTTTATCAGCTCAGGCCATATTTACCTCGAACTTAATAAAATCATACAGTTTTTTCTCCAATGGACGTAGGTTAGAACCACTATCATCTGAACCACATTAAATCATATCTATGTGTGTTTGTTTGCCTCTTACAAGTTTGTGTGATTTCCACCACCAAAAAAATTTACAGTTGATGGAGGTTTGTTCGATGGATAATTCCTAATTTGACATTCTGAATGAAAAACAGTCGTCAACAATTGATGTTGTCTTTGGGGATACGGTACAAAAATAACAAAATACGATAAGCAAATGGCAGGAGATGGAGACCACAGAGCTGGTGGTACATCGGTAGAAGAGTGGATACAGACGTTGGAAAAAGGCTTGCGCCGGGAATGAGAGAAAGCCCAAAATAATATGAAGAGGTTACCAAAACCTTCACGAATACCATGATGGATAAAATTGAGATGTTAGAGAAGAGGTCGAGAGAGCAAGCTCCCGCAGGTCACAATAGAAGACGACAGAAGATCGCAAGCGGAAAAAATTGGTTGGTGAGGAAAATTAGCTTGAGGCCAGGAAAAGGAAATCCACTAAGGTGAGATTGGTGGTTGTAGCCAGCGATGCATCATTAGACGAGCCTCAAGAAAAGTGTGATAACAAGTGAATACCCGAATCATCTAACATCACCCATATTTCAAGGAGCCTAATTCGAGTCGTTACAAGGAGCAATAACGAAGAGCTTTGTGAGAAAAGAGACGTCACAGTCGGGGAGAAGACTGTGAGGAAGTCTAAAGTAGAAAGAGGGAGAGATCCGACAACCATTGGAGGGACTGGTTCCACTAGGAAATGAAAAGGTGGGAGATGGGTGAGCGGGGAGGCGCACGGGAAGACCGTAATTTGGAGGCGAAGTCTCATTTCACTCCAGAGGTCCTGTATGCGGCGTTCCCAATCTTACAAATACAATTATAGCATAAAACACAATGTATAAGACACTCTGATTAGTGATTTAATTGAAAACATAAAGGGAGAATATATCCTAATCAAAAGACATATCTGTGCAGGCCCAAATTGCGGTGAACGTCAAACGCAAAACATTGGATCCAAGTGGACTATACAAGTTTGAGCCATCAAATTGAAGATAACAAACACACTCTCTCTATCCCACTTTTACCACACACATCAACCATGAAAAATGTCAACTTTATCATTCTCGATTAATTTTCGATTAATCACCGATTATTTACGATTAATCGCGAATCGTTCAACTACCGATTCCAGATGTCGAGAGAGTTGTGAAATTATGGGATTTTATAAATAAATATTTGTATTTAATTGAAAAAACGCTAAATTTAAAAGTTGGTTATTTTCATAAATCACATAAATTTTATAAATATTTTGTTTTTTAATTTTTTTATTTTGGTTGAACTTAACAAGGAAAAAATTATTTATGAAGAAAATTTACAATTGCGCGTGAAAATTATATTAAAATAAACACAGACTAGGCGCAAATAGTATTTAAATTTCAGTTCAAGAAGGCGGGAGCGCATTTTAGCGACATTTCTGAAATCAAATGGCGGGCTTTCGAACACCGCCCCCAAAATTTTTACCTCGTCGAATTAAAACCCAAATTCATCCTTTTTATTTCATTTCACAAAACACACATACAGAAGTAACAGAACCACCCCTCACTTTCTTTCCCAAATAATCCCTAGTTTCGTCTCCGTAATTTCCAATTCTCGATGGATTATCAAGAGAACGAAACCGTTCCCGCTCGACGAAGCTTGAAGCGGAAGCTCGAGCAAGAATTCGAAGACAAACGCGATCGCAAGGTCTCGAACTTAGAATCCGAAGCCATTCAACAAGATCTGGTTCAAGATTTACGCACACAAGTTGATATACTCGACTCCACTTTCTCTTCTAACGAAGCCGATCGCGCCGCCGCCAAAAACGCCGCTCACGCCCTCGTTGAATTCGCCAAGAACGGTACCGTTTCCAGTAACTTCTATCTGATCGTAAATATCTGCAAATGCTCATATTTAGGGGTATTTTTGTTTGTATCCTTCGCGCCTGATTTGTCAAGAAATGGAATCTTGATAACCGAATTTAATCATTTTGGCTAAAATTACTTCGCGCTGATTGGATTTTCGGTAATCAGGCACCATTTCTGATTTCTTGAAATCTTTTTTTGTTTGTGTTTTAAATTTTACGGGGTTTTAGTTTGCTTTAGTGTTAATTTAGATTTTAGGGGTTGCAAAATGGAAATTTCAGTAATTTAATTCACTTACTTTAGTCTCTTGAAATTTGGTTGATTCATTTTGTTTTGTTAGAATTATTATGTGAATTTTCGTATTTGTAGTTTTTTTGATTTTTAAGTTAATTTAGGTATTTTAAGGTTCTGATAATACATGTTGTGCAGAGGAAATTGTGAATATAATTGTGGATAATGGAGCTGTGCCAGCGCTAGTGAAGCATCTTCAGATGCCACCGTTGTTGACGAGTGTTCAGATCCCATATGAGCATGAAGTAGAGAAAGAAAGTGCTTTCACACTTGGGCTTCTTGCTGTAAAGGTAATTAAATTGCTTACGTTTAGTATTTTGCACTTCTGTTTGCAGGACTTGTTATTTTCATATTTCCTTGATGGTTTTTGAAAACATGTCATTACCAAGCAACTGTTCTTTGGTTGTTTCTTCATAAATTTGTTTTCAACATTATTTTGAATAGAGATCATAATATTGTGCTGCAGACATTTTTTTTTCTTTTCACATGTAGCTGCATCTTGGTTGATGTTTCATGCTTAAGCAATTTGTTTAAATTGTGGTGTTCACTCTGCTTGTTTCTTTGTTAAATAGCCAGAACATCAACAACTCATAGTTGATGTTGGAGCTTTATCTCATCTTGTGGGCTTGTTAAAGCGGTACAAGAATGGTGGTAATTCTCGGGCACTCAGTGGTGTTATTAGGAGAGCAGCTGATGCAATCACCAACCTAGCACATGAGAATGCCAACATCAAAACCCGTGTCAGGTTTACTTGTTTGCTATTTGATTTTAGTGTTATATAAATTATTACTCTCCTCTTTCTAATATCTTCTGTCATATATTCAGGATTGAAGATGGCATCCCGCCTCTTGTTGAACTGCTGAAGTTTGGAGATGTGAAGGTACAAAGGGCAGCTGCTGGCGCCCTGCGGACACTTGCCTTCAAAAATGATGAAAACAAAAAACAGGTGCAGTTCTCTTGCTATATTTTAGTCTTGAGGTTTTTTTAGCACCTTATGGAAGAAAAATAATAAAATGTGAATTTGCAGATTGTGGAATGCAATGCTCTACCTACCCTTGTACTAATGCTCCGCTCAGAAGATGCTACTATACATTATGAAGCGGTGGTGATCTCTTTCAAAATCTTATATATTTGTTGTTTCAGTTCTGAACTTCACGATGCTTTGAACATTGGCTGACTTCACCTGAGTATCAGGTTGGCGTGATCGGGAATCTGGTTCACTCTTCTCCAAACATAAAGAAGGAAGTTCTTCTTGCTGGAGCTTTACAACCTGTCATTGGGTTACTCCGGTAAATGTTAAATTTTGCAAAGCAGTTCACCTTTTCTGAGTGGAATTATAATTTTTATGATGTCTTATTTTCCTGCAGCAGGTTATTTCATAAGATTTGCTTTCATATAATTTTAAGTTAATTTTTTTTGTGGTAATATATATTTGAAGAGGTTGATGAATTTGGTGACAGTTCCTCCTGTTCAGAAAGCAAAAGAGAAGCGGCTCTGTTACTTGGTCAATTTGCTGCGGCTGATTCAAATTCCAAGGTAGACTGCCAACTATTTCCATTTTCTGACTTGAAATTTGAAACTTTTCTATCAGTTGTCAAGGGAATATGATTGGATTGCCTTCCCCATTTTTCTGTCACATTTGTAAGCCTTTTTCATGGCAACAATGAAGAGTTCCTTGCAGGTGCACATTGTTCAGAGAGGAGCTGTACGGCCATTAATTGAGATGCTTCAGTCCTCAGATTCCCAACTTATGGAAATGTCTGCTTTTGCACTAGGGAGATTGGCACAGGTTATTATTTCATTGATTCTGTTGTGCTTTCTGCAAAGAATATAAATATAAATGGCATTAGGATTGACTTCAAATAGTTTTAGCTGTCAACTCTACTTTCATTTTATGAAGAAGTTTAAATGGTGTAAGTGTTTTTTGGTTCTTATTTTAGGAAACAATTGTATAAACATTTTTAGATGTCTTGCATGGATGATTATTAGTTTATGTAGAGATATATCTATTATCATGTTGTTATATTGTTACTGAAATAAGCGCACATTCATTTTGATCCTCTAATAATCTTTCTGCCTGTTTGCATATCTCCTGAAACATTTTGGTGCAAAGTTCTTAATTTTGTGGATAATCAATTATGTGGAAATCAAATTTTATGTTATCCATCCTCTGTTAAAATCTTCCAGTTTCTATTATATACAAGTTTCTTGTTCAACATATTATTATCCTGAAGGGTTTCTGTGCAATGCAAGATGTGTTTTTCTTCCATGATTATACTAAAACTTTAATTGTAGGACACACACAACCAAGCTGGCATTGCTCAGGATGGTGGTATATCGCCATTGCTAAAGCTCCTTGATTCTAAAAATGGATCTCTGCAACATAATGCTGCATTTGCTCTATATGGCCTTGCTGATAATGAGGTACGGTTAAGGTCATTCAGTCATTGTAGTTTGCAGAAATTTTTCTTTCTTTACCCATATAATTCTACGTATCTCTTGGCACTTACCTTAAAAGTTGTTTCCATAGGATAATGTTGCAGATCTTATCAGGGTTGGAGGTGTTCAGAAACTCCAAGATGGAGAATTCACTGTGCAAGTATGCTTATGTTTCTGTTTTACTAGACTTGATTCTTCATTCAGAGCTTTTTTGCTAGCTATAACAATTTTTTTTTTATTGCACTTGCAGCCAACTAAGGACTGTGTAGCAAGGACATTGAAAAGGTTAGAGGAGAAAATTCATGGACGAGTGAGTTCGATCACCTCCACTTTTAGGAAATCTACTTGATTTGAATTGTAGTTTTGATTTTTCATGAAAGAAATTGATTGTACAAGTATAAGTCTGTGTGACCCGGTGTACCAATTTTATTTATATCCTTTCTTGACAGGTATTGAACCATCTGTTGTATTTGATGCAAGTTGCAGACAGAGCTGTTAAAAGACGAATTGCTTTGGCTCTTGCTCACCTTTGTGCCCCTGATGATTGTAAAACTATTTTTATTGATAACAATGGTACAAATACTTGTGCTGACCTACCTACTTTCATCCCTGTTGTGTTTGTTGCATAAAAGTTCACACATACAGTTCCATTTAGGTCTTCTCTGGCTCTTGGTTGGTTTCTTTATTGGGCACATTGTTTTCTTGCAGGACTGGAGTTACTGCTGGGACTCCTGGAGTCTACATCTGTAAAGCAGCAGGAAGAAAATTCGGCAGCCTTGTATAAGTTGGCTTCCAAAGCTACTTCTCTATCTCCTATGGATGCAGCTCCTCCATCACCAACCCCACAGGTGCATTTTCCTTGAACATCTGCTGGTTTGCTGGCTGTCTTTTTTCTATTTTCTTTGGATTTATCTTGACCCTTAGGTGCAAAGGACATTGCAGGCTGTTGATATGCACTTGATCTGAATGCACTTTTACTTTCTTTGCTGCTAGTTCTATTCAAGAGAGCCAATATAATAAATTATGTTGTGAAGTTTTGAGAAGCAGTGCAGCCTCTAAGTACTGCTGTTTCTTTAATCACATGCAAATTTGTTGATTTGCTATAAAACCCCTTGCCTTCGTCCACCCTGTGCAATGATCCATATAAGTGCTTTTTCTTATGACCTTTTGCACAAAGTTCTGAAGATTAACATGTAATTTGAATCATGATCTCTGTCTTCCTAACAATAATAAAGTTGTTCGATAAGTTTACTTATTTTCTCTGCTCAGTGGACCCAAAGCACTAAGTTGAGATATTTGTTTTAGAATCAACATTGTGTTGAATTCTGTATTTTTGCTATCAATTTCTTCTGGTTCACATTTTGCATTTTTAACAATTATATAATTTTGCTATAGGTGTACTTGGGTGAGCAATTTGTTAACAATCCTACATTGTCTGACGTGACATTTGTTGTTGAAGGTATACGGTTGTTTGCATGTATGCTACTTTTATTCAGTATTTACGTATCTTATTACATGAGCACATAATTCTGTCAAAATGTTATCAGGTAAACAGTTCTATGCTCACAGAATTTGTTTGCTTGCTTCATCGGACACTTTCCGTGCAATGTTTGATGGTGGTTACAAGGTGAGCATTGATTTATTTTACAGCAATCTTTTTCCTTTATATAACTATTTTATAAGCTGTTCACCATTCCCTTAACCTCTAAACCTCCTTCCTGCCTCAATAAAAGAAGAAATAAAACAGATAATACTCTAAATCATGTGTGAAGATTCAGTCATTTGCCAGATTTCTTTCTGAAAACATTATTGCTTCAGTGATGGGTTCCTCACTGTTTTTTTGTTTATGATTTGAATAAGAAGAAATATTGCAATCTCTAGGTATGAATACAGCTATATTTCTTTAATAACAAAATAGTCTCAAGGATAATATTGATGCTAGTTGGGCAAGATTTTCCCAGTACACAGACTTGGGACTTGCTTTTAAAGGAAATTAACAAATAGCAAGAAAGAAACAAAGAGATCGTGAGCACAACAATCTCCTCAAAGAAAAACCCCCCAGATACATGCCTGACCACCCGGGTCCCTGACTTTCCCCCTATTTTCCAAATTCATTTCCTATCCCCAGTGCCACTGTCCTTCCCATGATTATATGCTGTCATTGCTCCTTCCTCTCTCTCTTCTAACTGATTCTGCATATGGGCCCCACGAGTCTCTCTTAGGCAGTGATCCTCTACAGCCGCTTTTCCTCTTCGTTTGTACACCCTCATCCCATGAAACCTATCATTCAGCTTATCGACGTGCAATATTTTGAACTCTTTTGCCTGATTGCCGTATTGAATGGCCTTGTGAAACTTGGATTTCTAACTAATGGCAACTTAAAAAAATGAATTGCAGGAGAAAGATGCAAAAGATGTAGAGATTCCAAATATCAGATGGGATGTTTTTGAGTTGATGATGAGGTCTGACCTTCACATTCTCCCTTAAAAACATGAATATGATTAAGCAAATGTCCCCTCCCCTATTGCTGATAGTTCAGTGGATTTTGGATGCTTGTAGATTCATATATACAGGAAGTGTAGATGTCAATATAGACATTGCTCAGGATCTTCTCAGGGCTGCTGACCAGTATCTTCTAGAAGGTCTTAAGCGACTCTGCGAGTACACCATTGCACAGGTTAGCTAAATGACGAGTTCAATTTATGTATTTTTCATAACATGATAGTTTGATCAATGTTTTCACTAATGCCTTATTTTCTTTCCTTAGAATATTTCTGTTAAAAACATCATGCTCATGTATGAGTTATCAGAGGCGTATAATGCCATCACACTAAGGCAATCGTGCATATTCTTTATATTGGAGCAATTTGACAAAATGAGAAACAAGCCATGGTAAGTATGCTATCTCCTTCCAGTTGTATATGTTTTGCCTTTTTATCTGGAATATGAGAGATTATAATAAAAGTATTGGACAACATTATGCAGGTTCTTTCCTCTGATTCATCGTGTATTACCAGAGATATGCAATTACTTCACAAAAGCATTTTCAGGTCATTCTAATTTGAACTCCAGCCCGTACTAATTGTTGTAAATGATTCAGCTTTAATTCTGATCTTAGAAATTAGGTCATTTTATCATTGTTGTGTTGAGTTAGTTAATAATATAGGCAATTTTGCTGCTGATTCCCCACCCGTTAGAAGAATACTTAGCGACTTCTCATGAATGTAATTACCAGTTATTGATGTTTTATAGTCAATCCAGTATCCAGAGTTTGCTAATTTTGAGTGTTGAAAAATATTTTATTCGTATATAATATAGATTGGGTCTTATATTTGGTTTAAAAATTTATGTTTGACATGATTTTATCTTAATTTCATTATTAAAATATATTATTTATAAATTTAATTTCATAAGTTTTAACATGATATTTATTTTTAATTGTTATTTCTAAATATTTAATTTGAATCCAATAGATCATTATTCTTGTCTTTGATCTATCAACTCAACATTACTTGATTTGATCCATGCCAAGTTTTTCATTTTTTAAATTTTGAATTAAAACTTAGGTCATGCTAATCACTGGATTTATTTTAGAAAAGTTTTCACATAACTTTTAATAGAAATTGAGAAAGACAAAATATTGTCAAAATATTAATTAATTTTTTATTTTTCTCATAAAAACTTTTTAAAAATAAATCATTAACAAATACTTTAAGACACTCGTTTATCTTTCCTTTAAAACTTTACCTTCACTAACTCCACTAGAATTTTAAAAATTGATCCTGACCTAACTTGCGAAATGAACACCAATAATGTTTTCTTAGGTAGTGTGAAATTTGAAAATATCGATATTGT